>JAQFZO010000264.1:0-29712 GCA_034695885.1 Geophilus flavus
AAAAAAAAAAAAAAAAAAAAAAAAAACCCGATGAATCATTTCCCTCTTTTCTTTGACTCAAAAGAATTATTTTTGGAACACGGTTTATTTTTTCTTACATATTTCCCTTCAAAATATACATTTTCTAACCCATAAAAAAATTGGTAAACAACATTGCTCTTTTTTGAATCGAGTCAAAGGTAAAAGAAAGAGAAAAAAATTGGTATTTTTTCTTCTTCGGGTTATAAAATGGGTTCTTTATGTGAGAATTTGCAGTGAACTTTGATGGAACGATTTCGTGCTTTGGCCGAGGCGTGCCGTTTCTGCTTTTCTCCTTCTATCTTTCTTTGCTTCCACCTCCCCCGCACTTAAGCCTACCGTCAGCAGGAAGTCGAAAGCAAGATGGCTGGTTCGAAATTCCTGGCATGATTGATGGATGGTGTGATTTCTGAATGAGATCTGGTGAAAGTACATTTGATAAATAAATAAACAAATACATCCATGTTATGTTACGGTGGTAGGTAGTACGATGGATGGATGGAGGGAGGGGAGAAATGGTGTTTGTATTCAGAGTGTCGTGCAGCAAAGTTTGTTTATTAATTGTTGGAAGTGGGGAAAAAGGGGCTGCACCGCACGGAGGAGTTGAATGAGTGGTGGATTGAATACTCGTAACTGATTTAGTTGAGCAAGTGTTGTCAACATAGACTCGTTTCCATTGGTGAGAATCGGAACAAATCTCATGCTGCGTAATTTACGAGCAACCATAAACATGGTTGAAAAGAAAAACGTGCACGTGCGGCTTATAAGTTGTAAGTAGATAAATTAGTATTGAAAATTTATCCGTTAAAAAAAAAGAAGTATAGTAATTATTATTTTGACATTTTGCCTTTAAAAATGCATAGTTTGGATGGGGAAAGAGGGTAATGAGAAAAATGATGAAACTAATCCGAGTAAATTGAAATGGAACAAATTGAAAAATGTTTTTATATGCCAATCGTGGAGAAAGCCGAGTGGGTTATTGTTGTTTGGGCTTTGTGGCTGGAGATTGTGTATCGTGATTGGGGGCTCTTTTTATTGTGCGTTTTGGTGGTTTTCATTATGAAGTGGTGTAATCCCTTGGGTCGCTGTCATTTGTCATTAGTGGATAGCGTGAAATTGCACATTTCTTTTCAGCTGTCGCTTTTGCCCATTAGCATTTCATCCCAAGTGTGACTTTCGTTTCGATTATCAATGCGAATAAAGGTGCGAGAAATATCTCGTTTAAAACGATCCCTCAAGTGCCAACATGTTTAGTTTGATTTGCCTGAAATTAGTCCCTCCATGTATCTCCTAACCGAATTTGTGGTTTGCAACAAAAGCAGAAGAAGGAAAAATAGAAAAAAAAAGTTTTTTGTTAATTGAATCAAGGAATAATTATTTACTCGATGGAAAAAATTATTTCTTGGCTCGTTGCCAGTTTTGAAAATGTTATGAGTTGCCTTTGACTATGGGAAAAATAAAAGTATGAATAATAAAAGCGCCCTTTTTATACTTTACTGCTGCCAAAGATTAGGCTAAAACTAAAAGATCTTTGTTATGAATTCAGCTTTATGATTTTGCTACATTATTAATATTTACAGATCCTAAAATGTTTTAGGGTTTTAATTTGACATTCATCACTAAATACGCGTCGTAAGTGGGTTTCTTGGAAGGAACACTGCTCTGCAATGCTTTAAAACATCAATATTGCATACTCTTTACCCCCGGAGACGAGATTGTGACCTTCCATTACGGATGACCTTGTCACCAGACTAGTCTTTCGTGTTCGATAAATAATAATGATTTGCGATATTAACTTTTTTGATTTATGCATCTTTTTTTTTCTTTCTTTACATGTCAAGATATTTCGTACTAATGGGAAATTCGCATTTTATGTCTTGATAGTTTTGCGATTCGCTTCTCTGAATTATTCAGCATTACAAACGAATTAGGAAGAATGCGATTTGGGTGAGCAATTAAGATGGCACTCGAGTGCTAAACTTGTCTTTCCAAAAGTTGTTTTAGAAAACGTATTAAGAATGACAATAAAAGAAAAATTTAAATTAAAGTCTATAAGGTAGAAAGTAAAGTAAAGTAAATAAAAATTTATACAGAAAGTAGGATTTAGTGGATCATTAGGATTTAATTAAAGCGTTACACAAGGTCGTGCTAAAGTAAACACTGAGTTATTAAGGAGATAAATCTAAATTTCTTAGTATTATCATTTTTTCAAAGTACCCACGCTACACACTGGGCGATGAGGTTTTTGTTTAGGAACAAACGTCTTGTTCTTTCATTGGAGACATGTTTCGACACGAAGCCAACATTATTATTTTCTGCGTTGTTATTAAAGTCCTCAGAGTCTGACCGGGAGGCAAAAATTACGGAGTCGACCATACCAAAACATGGGGGTAGAAAATTACGACTCTGGTCTTGCCATGACGGACGACGAACACGTAACGGTGACTAATCATGCACGAATAGACTCGCACACATACAGATTATGCATGCTTGCATTACGGACAAATGAGTGCATTGAAAAAGTAAAAATTTTGGTTACATAATATTTAAAAGATGTACCATACTAACACGAGTGTTGTTTATTTTATTAGGCTTTATGTTTGTTTCCATGGTTATAATGGAATAAAGGGTCTCATTCATATTTGCAACTAATGGGGAAGATGTGATTGATCAAATTAGATTCGAATCATGGGATGAAACAAAGAGTAAAAGTGATCAGTAATAAAACACATTTAAGGCACGATTGTGTTTTCTGTATATGTGTATATGTGTGTGAATTTGGTTAGAGAGTTCAATTTATTGTGTTTACTCTCGTCTGGGTATTTTATACAAAAGCTTATGAATTTCACGAGCAGGTGAATTTCCTGGAGCATTTCAAATTTTCAATGCGGGGTTTTTAAAGTGTGTGGATGTGTGCGTGTGGTGGAGATGAAATGGTTTGCTCGGGTTTTGAATGTCTCAGGAATGGATATTTATGAATAACGAAATTTTGTTTTCGTCAGAATCAAGGACGACGTGTTAGCGATTGTTTCTAAGAGTAATGTGTTGGCGTCTCCATCAAAGCAAGCAAGCATGTCGAATAAGAGATTGTGAGAACCGGTGCGCTTGAGAGGATTTAACCCTCGAAAACCTTAAGATTTGGTATACACACGAGTTTATATTAGTTCCTCGATTTGATTTGATTTCCTGGTTATTGCATAGCTAGCTTTAAAAGCGACATTAAAGCCTATTAACATTTTAAGCATGCTCATCCCTCGTTCAATTGGACGACACGATCATATCAATCGACAATGGAATAAATCATTTCCCGATTTTATTTTTGGTCAGAATAATTTTTTTATTTTTAAAAATGGAGATATAAATCCAGGTGAACGATAATCTTGGCCAGGGTTACTAAAATGAATCTCAGTTAAGTTATATTGTAATTTATGGTTATAATTTTGGATTTAAGACGAGGTATAAATCTTTGGAGAGTTAGCACGGTGTAGTAAAACGTGAGCCGAAGCTGACAATACATTTTGCTTTGATATTCACCATTATGGTATTGGGGGCTTTATAATGAATTTGGCGCTGATGCTGCTAGGCCATGGTAATTAACGCTGTTCATTAATCACTTTAAAGATTTCTCTCTCTCTCTCTCTCTCTCTCGTTCTCTCACTCTTTCTCACTCCCCCTTTTCCTCTTATCGTTTGTGCCTCACCTCCCTGTGTTGTACTTGTTGTGGAACACTTCCGATTTGCATGGCAACTATGACCCTACATTTGCTCCGAGATTGGTCTCACCCGATTGTCGACTCAATTAGGGTCTTATCACAATGTTTCTGTGTATTTTCACACTAAATTTAATTAATAAGCAGCACGAAAAAATGAAATTAGCTTTGAAAAAAGTCTGAAAAGAATATTTATCGAGTGTTAACAAACGTTGAGACACATGCCTGCGAGTGAATGGATTCTTATCATCTCTTTTTTTTTGTTTTTTTCACATCGTTAGTTTTCTTTTCCTTACCTGCGGCTATTGACGTGTAAGATGTTGATTTGGCATCGGGAGGTCCAAGTGGCAGGGACAGAAAAATCGAATTGGAATTTAGCATTTTCGACAAATTAGAAACCGGTTTCAACATTTCGCTTTCTTTTTTCTTCGACTTCTTTTCTGTTTGCTTTTCTCGCGTTGCATTGCTTGGCTCAGTTCCCTCGTATAAAAAATGGAAAGGAAAAGAAGAAAAGAATACGTTGACAAGAAAAAATGAAAAAAACTCCGCCTTCTTGTGCTTACCCAGCACGGCACGGTCTCGTCTCATCTGCTTGGCAGTCAAGTATAGTGAGGAGACAAAAGGATTGGCACAAGAATGAGACAGCATAAACAGTTTCTGCTTTTCTATACCTCTGGAATATTTATTCGTGTATTAAGAGCAGAAATTGGAATCGCATCACCCAAAATCATAAAAATTTTATGCGGTTTTGTTGTGTGCTAGTTGACACTTTTAAAACCGAAGAGAATGGATTTGAATTAGGTAAAAAATTTATAGAATAATGCAAGCGTGTTGGCGATGCACTTAAGCACGGATGAATATCATTAAACATGCATGCAAAGTTTGTAAAATAAAAATAAGTGTTCGGAGAGAAATTTTGAATTTCGTGTGTTGGTTAATTCGATTGTAAATAATTAGAAACGTAAAGGTATTGATAAGATCGTTTTGCACGTTTATTAACCTGATAAAATTTTGTAAGAAAAAAATCTGAACGTTTTCCGTTAACCTTTTTCTGCTCCTTTCTTTTACTCGTTCCATTTTCTTTGATGGTTATTAAAACATGGACGTAAACAACTGCCATTTTCTGACACTGCTCTTCTCTTGATGTCATGTCTGACGAGTTAATATAAAATTCGGTATCATCATTTGAAATGATGGTCAGTAACTAGAAATAAAAATATAGAAATATAAATATAGAAAAATATATTATTTTATGATTCGTAATAGTGTCTTGGTCTGTCGACTGTATTTTTACAGAAAAAATAGAGAATGTAACACAGTATAATCTTTACTTCTCGCATTATCGTGAAGGAAATGCTTGCGGAGTTGCGATCATCTGCTTGTTTGCTCAGCTTAATTCCAAGTGCGGGATGACCTCATTGATTAATGAACGTGAATTTTGTGACCTGCAAAGATAATTTTTCTTTGCTTTTGTATCATCATTAATTAATATTACCATTATACTGCATTTCCTTTGTGCATAATTACTCACTTTTTCCCTTCCTCTTTCAAATCTGTTACATTCTTTAACTTAATTAAAAATGCTGGGTGTTTTCCACTCGTCGATTTCCCTCCTTGTTTTGTTTGTACGTGAATGTCTGTGTTTGCCGTATTAAAATCCGACGTCATTAATCACGTCACGTGTAAATGCAGGAGGTCCTGGTTTTCTCTAATAGTACAAAGTGGCGGAGAAAACACACAAAAGGAGATAAAATTTGGACAGTAACTGGAAGATGGGTTAGAAAGAAAAAGAAGAAAGATGTGTAGGTTGGGTATAAAAAAAAAAAAGTTGACCCAATGCCAAAATCAATGTGGGGAAAATCAAGCGAATGAAGAGACGAAAAATCTCAAAAGCTGCCTCATTTTGCTTCGCATTTGCTTTCTCTCTTGGGAGTCCCTTTATTTCTTATTTTGCTAAAATAGTCATGCTGGATGTGCATGCAGCATATACAGTCAAATTTCCAATAACCAAGTGGGATTCAACTTTTTCAACGTTTAATTTTAAAAATTGCCTATTTCTTTCGAAGCAAGTAGAGCTTTTTATTGTTTTATTGTGTTTTTCTGTCAGTTTCGGTCGTTTGTCATGAAACCCGTAAACCCTCATTAGCTTCTTTTTTTCTTTCGAGGTCCCTTACCCACCTGATTCTCCCAGAACGAGTGTTGGGAGGATTGCACCAGGTGTGAGCTTAATTAGGATAGGACTCCAGAGGGCAAGACGCTTCCACATATAATCTGTAATTCCCTTTGGATTTATCCCCCTTGACAAATTTTTTTTTGATAGTTTAGGAGGACTCGCAGTGAAAGTCCATAAATTTCATTTGAAGGTTCCATTGACGCCAAATAGATCTAACAAGGGAACCACATTGACTAAAACTCATTGATTTTTTATAGAAATCAGGGACAGAAACAAGAAGTAGCCAGTAGGATTTTTAAACTTTACTTTACAAAAAACGTGTTTACATTAAAATGGCGCCCGAATACCTGGAGGAATCTTCTTTCCCATCTCATGTTACCGAATTTCTTATGAATCAAATAACTTTTTTCGGCTCTGAGAGATGAAAAGATTCACTATGTTGCTATAGGAACCTTATCATAAAAAAGTTGGGAAAAAATTTCGTTAAACCAGTGATTTCCAGATCATGTGGTTTCCTCAATAAAGGTTTTATTAAATATAGCGAATTATCAGCGGCAAATTTGCTTCTGTGCTTCTGATCTAATTGCAAAGCAGTTGTTTGGAAAATACCCGCAGTCAGGGATACGGAGTAGGAAAAGAAGTTAAGCTTTAAATCAGGTTTGGTTCGATTTAGTGTAAGACGGGAGTTTTGCTGTACTGTGAAAGGGGGTTTGAAGGGAATTTCCGGGATTGCGCCGTAACGGCAACATCTCTCTACCCACAGACGTTTCCTTTTTCAGCATTTTTTTTTCCTTCTTCCTTTTTTTTTATATTTCTCTTGTGAGGAGTCTTTATCACTCGCTTCAAATTCCTCCGAGTGCTTGTGGGAGAATTGGGGAAAAGCATGTTGAAATTGTCAGCAGCTATTTTTGGATGTGTTGATGCATACAAGTAGCAGCTACTGACGCCAAAAGTTAATCAGTTGTACTTGGAATGTGAGTCAAGTGTGGATTATGAAATAAACCGCGAGTCAATTGAGCAAGTGAGTCGAATATTGGACCACCTTGTTCCATTGATTTAGTCTTTTTTCTTTTTTACAAGCTGCTTACGAGCAATAAGTCGGCAATTTGTACAAAGCTTGATTGCCAGTCGCCACTGATGGCGTGTGTGAGTATATAGAGCGACTTTACTGACTGACCGAGTTTTAATAAAATTCGATGACGTCATGTTTAAATCCATTTATGTACCCATTCATTATAAATACTTACCTTTTCTCATAACACATTCCTAACGTGTTTACCCGCAATGTAATTTTTATGTGGAATTTTATGCGTTATGTACAGTGTATCTTTAGATCATATTTTAATGAAACCCACATTTTGGCCCACATTAACAAAATTTAAGTCTTTTTTTTTTCTTTCATTTTCGCACTTGGTCGAATCAGTGAAGCAGAGCCTCTGGTCTTGAAACGTTCTTTCCTCTTTATCTTCCTCCGCATGGCTGAAACTTTTTAGCTCGGTCGATCCTGACTATGGCAGAGTGAGACACTCCACTTCACCTCCTTAATCTCATGTGAGCAAGAGTTAGGACACAAAAAATGAAACTCTAATTACAGATTGGTATTTTTCCACGATGATTTTTACTTTTTTTATTTTTTTCTTTCTCTTGTGTACAAAGGGTTTAGCATGACCACACCCAAACAGCTACTTGTTTACCAGTAATCAATCAACATGACTCGGAATCTTGTAGCGTGTAGCCAACAGAAGGAATTCATTCTTCTTTTTTAATTTTCTCTCTTGGAAATACATTCTCGGTCATCTTTTGACAGAGGAATGTGTGGGCAAACGCGCTGATTGAAGGCAGGTGTGAGCGTTCCCACTGGTATCTACTCATTGGCGTTCAAACTGCGTTGCCTAAATGAAGTTTACGACTTTTTCTCTCTTATTTTTTTCAGTTTGAAAATTTTTTTCAGATTAATTGTCTACATCTTTGAAAAAAAAAATTCTTATAGTCTGTTGACAGTACAACAAATGGGGTAAAACGGTTGATAAAGAGCGAGTTGGCACCTCGTCATGTCGGGTTAATTACGTACTTAAGATTAAGAAAGTTAAAAGATAAGTAAAGTTTATAATGAAGTGAAACTTGGCCCGGCATTAATTGGTCCGGGGGAGAACGCGAGCGACATTTGATTTGCCGAACACGGCTTGTCTTCTTCTTTTACCTCGCGCTCTCTGTATAACATTTTCTTAATTACGCTTCAAATATTAGGCATGGGAAATGCTCGAGTCCCGTCAAACGACGCGTGCCTATCACCTTCCGTCCTGCTCGAAATAATCGGTGCTAAAAGCTTTGCAGAAAAGCCACCCCTCGTTATCCGAGGCGGAGCTTTCTCCTTGTTGCGAATTGATTTTTCAAATGAGTGACGGCTACTCATTTTCAATGACTACTTGTACGTGAACCACGTGTTTTTAACATTAGTAAAACGTTTCCAGACAGTCTGTTCGCCTCTTTTTCAAATGGTTTATATTTATGTGAAAAAGCAATGGATGGCAACATCATTTGAAGGGGCGTTGGTCACGTAGCATTTTTTTTTTTACTTTAAAGGGATGATGAAAAGCTAGCTCAAAGCTTTCAACGTGACTGTTTTGTTTTGTAAAATTCAATTTGTGGTTATTTTTTTAAAGATAGTATTTTTTTCCCTCGGTCGAATGTCAAAATGATTTGCTGTATTTGGAGTGACATTTTTTGTCTTATAAATTTAAAGAAGAAAGATTGAAATTTGGTTGCACCTTTAAAGGACATTTAAAAGAAAATGACATGCTCAAATTTTCTTGAATGATGTCAGAATTAACCGTTGTTCGGTAAAGAGACTTCCTGAATCGATACGAGAAATCAGAGTCGACCTGACACCGACTTTAAGATTTTAAAGGCAGAAATGTTAGTTCGGGAAGCAGATAACTGTTCTATGTGTGATTAATTACAATTTTGATTTTCTGCTGATGTCATTTTGACATTCTGTCAATGTCAAAATTTTGTCACGAGGATTTGAATGATTGGAAATGATAGGTAATTACAAAATTATTGTAGTTTTGGCTGAAATTTAAAGAGAGGAACAGGATGTGAATTTTAAATGCTAAAAGGGAAAAAGTGAATGAAATAACAATATTTAAATTACCGTGCATAAAATAATTTATCTGCTTATAGAGAGATTGGAGGAACGCAATGCAAATATTAGCAAAAAATGTTAGAAAAGCTTCCACAATTTGTTTGCTTGTGCAGAGATGGATGCGAACCAGGCGCAAGTGCACGATAACGTAGATAGGGAGCAAACTCGGTGATAATGGGCAATCTGAGCCACGAGGTTTAGAGGGAGAAAACTACAAATTGATTATTTTTTATTTAAATCTCGTCTTTCCTCACTTCCTCGATTTACATGATCTGTTTTCTATACCCCATTTAAATATTTTCCCCTACCAACGTGAGAACGACCGATAATGTGGCTTCACTGCGCAACACATCAAAAATTTAATAAAAAATTTTATAAATTTAAACACAAAGAATGACTTTTAAAAAAAAAAAACAGATCGTCCAGTAACATTTGCATGGCTACCTTAATCAATATTGTTTTTTCTAAGTTTCGTTTGAAAACATCTCTCTATACATGATTGTGCAAGGGTGATTGACGTGAACAAGGAGAGGTGTTAGCGCATATGAGTTGGGATCACGGCTCCCATGACAGCTGTCAAAGCTCGTGAACCCTTAGGAGTTTGGACTAGAGATTAAATTGAAAAGTGGCAGGGAAATTGTAAAAGAAAAGATACAGATGGGTCGCATGAAATGTTTAGCCACGGACTGGTGTGTGCGAAAGCTTAATTTTGTTCCGGCTTTTATTTAACAGGCGATGACAATTTGATAATGTTCTCCCATCTTGTCAAACACCAAATGGGCGGTCCAACACCAGTTGTATAATATTTCTCCTCGGGTTACAGCAGTGGCAAGTGACAGATAAGACTTGTGAGATTACGCATTAAAGCGAGAGCAACAAAAAATATACAAGAGGAAGAAAAAATTTAAAAAAGTCGGGCGTCATATTTAATTTAGAATGTAAAATAACGTGTCACTGATCTCGCCAGATGGCGCGATAAATGGAGAGGGATGGTCGGATAAGGAAAAGTGCTAGTCTGTTTGGATGATGTGATTCCTAAGTGGCGTTTTAGTGTTGCTTTGATATTGCTAAAGAGCGAAGCAATGAAGAAAACCTTGCGGCTTTTCATTTGAAGATGATGAAATTAAGCCAAATGCCACGCGGTTGGTCAATAGGTGAGGTTAAGGTAATAAACCAAAATGGCTCAGTGTACTGCATAGTACGGGAGGAAGAGACACGTGTTGCCACATTGGTTTCACTTATTTCTTGGCAAAAGATCTATCTTTAAAAACAAAAACGATGATTCTTTCTCGAGGGTCTTTTGTTGCCAAGACTTTGGCTAAGTAGTGCGGGGGATTGTAACCGAGTCTATATTCCCACTGGCGCGTTTGAGTTGGCGTCTCTCCAGCCGAGAAGTGAAAGTGACGTTGCCTCATTGCCACCTACAACATTCAATAATCAATCAGGAGCTAATGCTTTTCATAGGGTGTTGTTGCAAATGGCGTCTTTAACTCTTAATAAAAGCACTCGTTTACACGTGTGTCGTTGTTGTTGTTTGTGGTTTTTCTTTTATTCGGGTAATAATAACGGCTCGTAGAATCAAATTCGTCCGACTTAATCCCCTTTATCTCCGACTAATTGCATGCGATTCAATGAAATTGATATGTATTCGACGTTGCGAAAGAATGGGACTAAAAAACCTCACTAGTCAACTTGGGAATTTGTTTTCTTCCTTTTACAACCGGGTTCGTTGACCTGCCCCTACGGTGGCCTCGATGAGACTTTACTTTCTCGACTGGTTGAATTTATTTATTTTTATTTTTACACTTGGTCCATCCGTGCGTCGTCTGTCTGTCTCTTTTCGCTCCTCTTTTAATTTTCTTTGAAGATAATAAATGAAGCTGGAACTTGTCAGCATCCTATTTCATTTCTTGTTCAGCATCCTCATCTTAGCGTCGCCTAGGAGATGAGTTTGGGAGTGATTATGACACGTGGTAGCTCAGCGTGCAATTACCCTACGAGGAGGAGGAGGAGGAGGAGGCGTGGCGTGTGCATCGGTGTCTCGGTGCATGCAAAATGCATTGTTTGCTAGAGTTAAATTGGAGCTGTTCTTCACTTTGATGCGAGAGGCGTTTCTATTGATTTATTGGATCAACAGAGCCTTCCAAATTCTTTGACCCTTTTGCTGCTCTCATATTGACCTCCTCCAGAGATCGAGGTATAATTGCTAGTTGATTAGACCTCAGAGGATGAACGTGTGAAATTATCAAACAAGAATCTTTTACGCATCTCTACATTTTTCTAATGTTTTCAACGGCGAAAATGAAGTGTAGATTTGAAAATGAAAGTTTCACTTTAATTTTCCTAATCATTCGTTCGTTCAAAGACATTTACTAGATCACTTAATTTTCGATATCGATTTGTTTGAGTGTTAAATTACGTAAGCACGTGTCCCACTCCAAGGCATTCGAAGGTGGATAAGGCATAAAAGGGTAATTGAATTAATTTAAGGTCATGGTATAAGGACCGTGTAACCATTTCGGGATCCATGGGATTTGTGGTTTTCTCCTTTTTTTACTTTTCTCTCCTCACTTCGTCCACGAGTGGTTTTATTTTATGCATGATTATTAAACTCGTTAAAACTTCAAGAAGAATAAATCAAAAATAAATTGGATGAGGAAATGTCATTTCTTTTTGTTGGAAGTATAAAAGTGAGTAAATTCTTCACAGTCGAAATACTGAAGTTACCCAATTATAAGTTTTTAATAGATTAGCATAATTGCATGGATGTATAAATGGAAAAATTTTTCTTTTATCATTATTTTATACAACAGGAAGTTAAGTTTTATTTTATTTCATTTTATTTTATTTTCGGATAGTTTTTATAAGTCACTATGTACATTACTCCAGTCGTTTTCAGACCTCTAGTGACCGTGAGGGCAAACGACTTGAGCAGCTGGAATTTGCAATAAAGTTGCTCTGATACACTTGACACGTTTCTACTTCCTCCTCGCATTGCCGCCGTTTGAGTTGCGATGAATGTTGGAATAATAAAGCAAAGAAAAGGTTAAAACTGGGATTTATAGAAATAAAAAGAAATGGCTTGGAAATCTGTTATCAGCTAATGGTCACACATTCCCCAAGAAAAAAAAAACTTTAAAATGCTAATGAGTAATTAAATGAACTCGAGATTTTCTAAATTTAATTTAACCCACTCTTAATGCAAATAACTTCATTATTTCCACGCTAGGTGCACGTTCATTGCGGGGAAACCTACACTTAACTTTAAAAGAAAATACTGCAGTTGTATACGTTGGCACGAAGGGAAGAAGAGAATGAATTCACTTAACTTATAATAAGTGTTTATTAAAATTAAACTTAACACCTCGTTCTAATGTCACGTGGAATCGTTTAGAAAAAGAAAATATATCATTTTATGTAATTAATTTTTGCGAGACCTTTCAGTGGCCTGCTGTTGTCGTAATGTAGTTAGGTTGAATTTATGATTACAGTTTTATCAACCTGAGAAAGTGTGCTTTGATAAAGAATCCGACTTGAGTGCTAAGGGTGCAAGGTGTTTATTCTAGTTATGGCGGGTTGTTGGTCGCTTTGTTCTCCTTATCGATAATCCATGTCAAGTTGTGTGACTGTAGTCGACGGAGAGGAGGAAGGGGAGAAGGAGAAGAGTGTGTGCGCTAGCTAGCTGGCTGGCTGCAGTCAGGTTAGATACAGCTGAAGGAAAACTCTGATAACCTTGAGCCGGTGCTGTAAACAATTGATGAAACTCGAGTCGCGCTTTTTATCTCGCCAAGTTTGAGCAGTTTCTATTTATGCATAAATTATCAACTTTTCTTATTTGAGACACATTTGTTTGTCAGTTTTGCGGGAAGGAAAAACTTTGTCGCGTAGTAAGAGAGAGCGAGCAACTTGTAAATATTGATCAGGAGACCGGCTCCATTTAAGCATTGAAGGGAGAGTCTTGTTTGGGTTTAAGACACTCTTCCTTCCCCCTTGCTTCTTGTTCCCATCTTCCACGCCGCCTTTTCCTAGTTCCTCGCTTACTTCCTCCAGGGATCGATTTGTGGAGTCTCCGGAAACGACAGGGTGACATCTGATGGTGAGAAAATGAAGCCGTAGTATTTTGACCTTGTTGATGGCTGCAATCAGCAAAATAAATGAATTGAAAGTTTGAGATCGCTAGGTGAATACACGGGTGATAAAACTTTTCAAAGGGACGAGGAAAAACGGCCAATATAAAATGTGTTGGGCAATAAAGCAAGCAGCTTTAAAAGACTGCAGTATTTTTTTTGTGTTTTTTTTTTTCTGTGCGAGATGAAGGTGTATAAGAGCGATTTGCCTAATAAAGCACTTCGCCAGCTGGAAAATATTGCAAACAAAACAATTTTGAAAGAAGCGCAATTATTTTCTTATAGAAAATGGGAAAACTCCGCCTTAATAGTGGGGATGGGCTTCACTGCTGGCATAATCAATTGTATTGTGAAGCCGGGATTAAATTGAAGCATGCAGCGGATTGTTTCCGATGTTTTTCTACGGTCGGATGAAATTAGAAATGTATTTTTATTTATTCTTTTTAACGCCGTTGCTTAATATGTTATTAATTAGCTGGAATCTGATTTTGATTTCATTTAACTCTCCCGAGAGCTGTGAAGATTACTTAGAAAAACCACGTTGAAAAGAGAAAATTTCAGCGTTAGTTAGACTTGGTTTCGAGCCACAAGTAAATGTAATTTTAAATTTTTCCTGTTAGGAAGTAACAGGAAGTCATGCTCTGTTGATAATGCGTCCAAATACGAGGGAAAAACTGGTGTATCTTTTCTAATACGGGCGTTATACGTTGGAAATCTCCCAGTTTCAGTTATTTGTTTACCAGAATTTTTTTTCCCACACGAGTTTTATATCTGTACATACAATTTTTTTCCTTCTCCTTTTCTGTCGAATGCGTAAAAAGAAAATTATCATTTTTTTCTTGGTTCAGTTGAGACTGATGGTATTCTTTATGTAATAGACAAAAATATTGTGGCATTTTTATGTAGTGGATTTATTTTTTTTTTCAAATCTATAAATTTTTATAAGAAGAAAGAGGCTTGGGAGATGGGATATTCTAAGGTTTGGACGTACCGTATAGAAATTCATTGGGTCACGTGAATAAGAGAATAGAGAAAATATTTGTCGAAATCGAACAGATCAATAGGAATTATCATGAGGATGTTGGCACAAACGTAGGCCTCCCCTATGTGAGTTAAAGGATGAGAGGAGAGAAAGGGAAAAGTGACTGAATTCACAATTGGCGTATCGTGAGACGGTGTGCGAAGAAGATTGTGCTGCAGCTTCTAAGTCTGAGTACTCGTAGACGAGTGGCTGTGTAGATTATGTCTATTAGAAAAAAAATTAAATTGAATTTGAAGCTGCAGTTTTTTTTATTTTCTCTATTCTTTCACTCATTTTCAGACAAGACGTGATTAATTTATGACAAGGGAGGTGCTTAATTAGAAAATGAGGGCTTTCAGGTTCGCCACAGAAATCTGTAAGGCGGTTTATACGCCATTCTGTTACTGTATTTTCATTGTGCTCAAGGAAAAGCTGAGTGATATGTAGTTATTTTATGATGAGGATAATCTTGATTGCTTGTGTCGTGGGAGTATTTAGGGAAGTGCAGATTGCGTTTGGAGATTAAAAGAGGTTCTATTAATTCTAATTGCATGTCTGCCATAGTGGGGGAAGTGTTTATAAAAGAATTACGCCGTGGTTTTTTATTTAAAAACTAAAATTAGCACTGGAATGACTCTGGAATTTGTAAAAATAAGAGTAGACTCGATCAAAATGTGTTTGTTTGTTTCTTTTTTATGTGAGGATAAAATATAAATACGATAACTGTTAGTATAAAATACTGGAGACACGTTTTAACATGACTGTACTGTTTAATCGTCAAGTCGTGAATCGTTCTTTACAAGTATGTACAGGAAGTTCTAGGGTTTAATCCCTTTACAATCCGTTAATCCCTCACACATGTTTACACTCGTCATATTCTGGGAAATGTGTACTTCCAACATTCCAACAATAACGATAAAATATACACGAGAACCGATGTCCATTCGAGTGTAAATTGATTTTTTTGTTTCTACAATTGGCAAGTGACATTCGGGTATGAAGTCTCTCTTTTTTCGAGTGAGATGCGATGCAGGTTGCGTGCGAATTATGAAGACCTGGCATACCATTCTGCTGATGGGAAGTAAACCTCTTAATGAATCGGCTTTTCCGCATCCTTCCATTTTGTTCCCTTTATCGACCCGACATATTTCCAACAGGGGAGCCAATCATACACATATTTAACACGAATCGACCTTTCGCTTGTAGCTGTCTCGTCCTTGATTGAAGTAATTCACCGAAGCGTCCAGTTACATGATACAGAAAGTGAGAAAAAGTTAAGAACGTCTCTCTATTTCGCTTCCTCTCTTTTGCTGGTGTTGGCAAGCGGCCCAAAGAGCCACATTTTGTCCTCGTTTACTTGTAAGTGTTCCGTAACAAGCCGATAGTGGTTCATTAATCAATCGAAGTCTCCAGGTGTGACATGCTTCGAGTGGAATAAGAAAGAGAGAAAAATCTCGTAATTAGCAAATTTACATGCAAGCGCATTCCTGCGATGTAAACAAGTATCGAATTGTAAAACACTGATCGATATCTCGCCTTTTGAGCTTTGTTTTGATGGATCACGTGATTGATTGGATGCTTTCCAAAGAGTGGGAAAAAATATGAGTGAAATTGCTCAAAGTACCTGTTGTTAAGAATTGAAAAATGAAGTAAATTGACGGAAAAAAAACGATTTTTATCTTTTTTTTTTCAATTTCTGTAATCGGTGGGTGACCCGCAAGATGTTTGCTATCGAAGTGCACTCGATTCGTATTGGTGGCCGAGAAGAAAATTAAAAAAAAAACAAAAAGTCGGTTGACTGCTCTTAAGTTAAAGTGAAACGAAGCATTTTTATTTCATAAAAGCCAAACAGAAAATTAATTAAAACGTGTATCCCATCTTCAGTAGAAAGAAAGAAAAAAAGGTGTAAACGACGAGATTAAATGAAAAGGTGTTTTAAAAACTAAAGTAATTAAAGGTAATTGCGGAAAATTTGTTCCACAATTGACCAGGTCAGAGTTGTTTGAGAGATTCGGTGTGCTGCAATAAAAATGAGTCGTGGGCATTGTTTGCATTTGAAATGCGCTTCAAACATAATAGCATGGACGGGTTTTAACGAGCTTCTTGCTTTGGATTATGAACTTGGTCTCATATTTCTTCTAACCCCCTCGCTCGCCTTCATAAAAATTGGCTCTAATGAAAGCAGAAGCAGATCAATGAGTGCTTGCTTCAACGGAATTGCTAATCAATTTCAATCAAAGGTACTTTTCTTCCATGTGTGTGTTTGTGTGTACATCCGACGTTTGCTTTCTTCGGTACGATTTGCAAGGTAAACCGTCTCTCAAGTCGATGCTGTTTTTCCTTAAAGTCACTTTTCCTGTACGACTTTGCTCTACCTTTAATTGGGTCAAGGGCAAATCAATTTTACTCGTGGCGGCTGAAATTTTAGCGGCAAATGGTTTGGATCTACTGCATATTTATTTAAATGGATGCATAAATTTCTTTCTTTTTAAAAAAAATTCAGTGCAACATTCAAATGGATTTTGTCTGCTTGTAAATGAGTCTGTTAAAGATGCTGACGTGCGAGGAATGGGGAGGAAAAAACTTGAAAAATGCTAATTAATTGGTTGATTGAAGTTTGGTGGATAAATTTATTGACAAGGAGAAATGTGAGACGAGATGTGGATTGAAGGGAGATTATAAATTGATGTGTTACAGGCGAGATGGGGATTAACGTGTGACTTTTTCCGGATAGAATAAAAGCAACACGCATTATATTTTTGCTATTTTTAAAATTTGTTTCTGACCGTGTAAGCTTCCGGCTTTCAGCAGCATCTTAAACCCGCGCGATTACCAAATCTTTAATGACGTTTGCGATTATTCCGACTAAATTTAACCGACTTTAAGCCGACATGGCATTTTCTTGTAATTTTTTTTTCTTAAATATTCTCGGACCACTTTTTCCATGTCGCAGGAAAGTAAAAAACACTCGCGGGTATTGTTACTTTATGATGCATTATCACATGAATTTTCATTGGTTTATTGCGCTGTTTGAAATTTAAAGTTGCTCTTGCCCTCACCAATCACTAGACGGCAGTTTCAAGTGAAATATCTACGTACTTGATGGCGACTGATGGTCTTGGGAAGTGGAAAGAAGGTTAAGGAGAGAGACAGATGCATCAGGAAAAAAAATGTGAGAGATTAGGAGCAAGTCTGCGATTCATTATTTATAGGATAAGTTAAAACAGGCGTTAGTGCGAAGTCAATCCGGCTGTAATATGAGTTTTGGACTCGTGTGTACTCTTCTATCCCTCATTTTTCATTCATCTCGCACAGATTAAACGAGTACAAGTTTCTTTTTTCCTTTGGCTGTGTTTGTAAAGACTTTGTAAAAAGGATCGATTCCAGCTTTTTCTAAGCTAGTGGAAAGTCTATTTTCTTGTCATGGATTTTTCAATTCTTTATCGCATTTAGAAATAAATGTTAATTTGAATAAATGCGAGCGGTTTTTTTATGTGATGTGCAAGTGCGAGCTCGGAATGAATATTTATGAGGTTGATGGATTTATATTTTCCGTTATTATAATGGATGTAAAAAATTAATTAACTGCAAAATGATGTGGAGAATGTTAAAACGGTGATTAGCTCATTTTTTCCCTTCGATATCATATTTCTATTGCTTGTTGTGCTGAGGATCAATCTGTTTGATCATTTATTTCAACTGTAAAAATGTCTGAGAAAAGAATAGTCTATTTGTCTGTCAGTTTACTCGGCGACATTGCACCGGGCCATATTGATTCCCCCTTTTTTTTCCTGATGTGTTGTGTCAAGGTATACGAACAAAACGACACGGACAGAAGAATGAGAAGGAAAGATCAAAAGGGCACATTATTTTACCTTGTCAAAAAGAAGGATTTTCATTAATTCCCATTTCGACTTTTTCAATCTCTTGGATCGTAGCAGTTTTGATCGGTTTCGATGCAATTATTAACTTCTATTTGTATCTAGAAAGGAGACTTAAACAGTCGGTAGGAGCGTCATACAAACATTGGAAGTTCTAAAATACAGATATTGGAATAAGTAACAATATCTATTTGTATCTAGAAAGGAGACTTAAACAAAAATAAGCCAGAAATGTAATGTAAAAATTTAAAAAAAAAAAAAAACAAATGTAGCAAAACGGTTTCATGCTTTTCAAGAGACTTAGTTGCATGCGCTGAAGTGCCATTAATGCATGGTGGCCAATTTTGTAGTACACACAGCGAAAGAAATTATCATTATTTTGCGCCCATTTCGTACTCGGGGAAAGAGAGAGAGAAATAGAGAGTGATGAGGATTTCCAGAAATAGAATTACAGCATTAGAAAATTAGTACTTTACTTTTTCCCACTGTAATTTGAACTCGAAAAACTGTTGACGACGAATTTATCCGACGTCGTAAAACAATTCTTAAAGATTTCCAAGCCAACGGTTAACCGAGTAAACTGAATAATTTATAATGAGGTCAATCGTTATCACACTGTAATAGGCCATTGTGGACAGAGAAAATAGTCTTTAAATTGGTTTTTACTTAGAAGTAATTTTAAAATTATTATTCCCTTATGTTCCTCAGGGAGTACGTTTCGGTTTTGTCAACATTGCTCGGCGGTCAAGCTAAGGGGCAGCAACAAGCCATTTACAGTAATTTATTGAATTTCTGCAAATGCATTAGAAGTATATGTAGAATTACATTACTCGGATTGGATATTGGCTATGGTATTTATAACTCGATATTGCTCATCTAAAATGGATTACGGTACCGGTATTTCTTATCTTGATTTCTCCGAGAGGAGTGGCAGGAATTGTGATGCTAATTTCCTTAATCGAGCCCAGACATTAGGACCCCGTCTGAGCAGTTTTATCTTTATTTGTACAGGAACCAACCTCAAAACAAACCCTGATTTCGATCAGTCAATGACTTTGTATCGGCCATTCATGTTTACAATGGAAAATTTGCATTCAGATTTGCCCGCGCTTGATCATAATCCATCCGACTTTATGATACTGTCATTTATGGTTGTGTTGTGACTAATTATAAAATTTCATACAATTTATAACTAAAGAACGATTAATAAACAATAAATAATACAGTCGTGTAGATTAGTGGTGAAATTTGAGGAATGTTTTAAATAATCTACAGTGTGGTTAAATTTAGCCCTCAGTGCCATATCATAATCCACAAACTGTAAACAAAGTCCACTTTCTGCAAGATTTCAATTTCCTTCTTTAAATTTAGATTCGCAGCGTTTAAAGTCGAGCTTTGTGCAGCTCCTCTCTATTATCAGTAAACAAAAAATTATGTATGTTAGAGGTCAATTGCCATCTTACAAGCTGTTGTTAGTGGATCTTTTTGTGCGTTATGTATTGATTACTTTGTGAAATTACAGTGTTAAAAAAAATACAAGCAAGATGTTCTGCCAATGGCTGCGAGGCAATTGGCGAGACTCGATTTCAGGATAAGAGAAGCCACAACCACAGGACTTAGAGGAGAAAGAAGCAATCTTACATTAGTATTCCGCAGCTGTGTGGATATTGGTGGGCTTATCTGAAAATGATTTTGCTGTTGTTGAAATATTGATGATGCCTTGTAGTGAGGTTGAGGATTCCCCACCCACTTTTTTTCTTTTTTTATTCCCTCACAATACTTTGATTGGTTAGTTAATTATCACTATTCAACTTCGAATGTGTGTGTGTGTATGTACGTCTAACGTCTTTGGCATTGAATTTGATAGTTTATTGACTTGTTGATCGTATTTTTAATGGAAGTGAAATTAAGTTGGGTAGAATTTAAGCAAGTCCAGTCATGTGAAATATAATGATGTTGGGTCGATGAATTTGGTGGTGATGGGTGAAAAGAGACAGGCGTGACGTCACAGATAGGGAATCTTGATTGGCTGTAGCTTGGCAAGTTATTGATTAGTTGTATGTTGCTGTGTATGACAGACGCCTTCCATGGCTTTTGCCATAGGATAGGAATAGGAAATGCATCGGGAGATTAATGGATTCTGCATGTATGCCGAATCTTTTAATTTGGGTCAGTCATCTGATAAAATGATATCGAAGATAAAATACGACAATAAAAAAAAAAATTCTTGCATATAAAAATATGAATTTATTATTTTTACTTCTTAATTTTTCCTTTTAAATTTGACACGAATAAATTTTCTATGATGCGGTGGAATTTAGGCTAATTACTCGAAATGGTCTGCGGTAAATATTACATAAGCTTCATGAAATTTTTAAGCAGAAAAATAAAGAATTTTTTCCATGATGTTGGGCAGGGAAGTGCGATGCAAGGAAATAGTTGTTTGGAACACGTGAATTATTTATCAGATACGAAATTTTTATACCACTTATTCTAAATGTTATTTTTATCTCTTGTTTTATAGGCGGCCTATAAGAACTGGGTTTGTGCAATGTTTATTCCGTTCCAAAGAGATGGTGTTAAGTATCACCCTTGTCGGGATTTTTGCTCTTTAGTGGAACAACAGTGTCCATATTTTCTTCCTGATACCAAACTACAATATGCAGGCGAATCAACTTTCATATGCACAGGCAAGCTTTTTTTTTCTTTCTTTCGATTTCTCATTTGTTTAATGGAAAAAAGATTAGGAAATAAATCCGCTATTAGAAAAAAAAATTTAAAACTAATTTTTAAAATTGCTTTAATTGGTTTTATCATATTTATATTTTAAAGATTTTATATATATATATATATATATATAAATAAAACCGATTATAAACAGACTCAACTGTTTATTCTCTCCTTCTTTTTTTCCCTCATTAAATAAACTGGGGGAAAAATAATAACTTCTTTCATACCGTGTTTTCTTTATAAACTCAGATCCCGACATAGAAGAGGACGTAGAGAGCATGTCTGAGCCTCCTCCACACGCTGAACTCCCACATTGTTATTTGCCCTGTCATCTAGGGCTGGGTTGGCGAGAAGATTTGATAGATGAGGATAAACGCTGCCATCGCCTCATACCTGTTCCATCGTCACGGGAAATAGTGACCGTGACGACGACTATTAAAACATACGTCAACACGACGTCCAGAGGAGTGCCAATCGTGCAGGAAACATTGGTGGTGCTAACACTTACATTATTACTAGGGTGGATGGGTAGGACCTTACAATTGCCGCCATTTTCTATGGGACTAACATAGTAATAATATGAAAAAGGTGCATGAAATAATGTTAATAGTGAAAAATAAACTATAATTGAAATCATCCTTTCCCAGCCATGATTTTGGTCATGGGATTAAACGATGAGACTTATCTTTCTGAATCAACTATCCAAAGTGAACAGAAAAAAAAAATCTTGAACTACTTTTTATATGACAATGAAAATATAAGAGAACACAAAAATTATAAAGAAAAAAAAAACCACACAACCGAAAAGAATAGATGATATAAATTTAAACATAATGTACGTAAAATTGTAATTTTTGTACAAAATCGACAGGTTGAAGAGAATGTTTCTCAAAATGAATTAATTGTGTATTATTATTTTTCTTCTTCCTATATTTATTATTGTTGGATTGTTTTCATTCTAGTTGTTTTTATTTTTATTTTTATTTTTTGGTTTTTATTTTCAATTTATTTCAGAAAAATCTGCAGATTGTTTCATTTTTGTTTTTGTTTTTGTTTTTTTTAAAATATACCCACAGTGCACTTATCGAGAGAAATTTGTTTGATTTTAAAAATGATTTTTGTGAATTAAAAGTACCGTATAATGATGTGGTAAAAGTGCTTTTAGTAATGAATAAAAGGATTGAATTTATGATTGGTCAAGCCAACTTATTTATTTATTTAAAATTATGACGACTGTCTATGTCTAAAAATCTAAACCTTTTCCTCCTGACAATTCACCAGATTGAATTTAATATGTATTCAAGTGCATTGTGGGAATTTTATGTTGATGAATGTGAAAAAAATTCTCGCTCAAAATATTGTCAGATATAGAAGATGATGATGACATGCATTTGTTCCCCATCACATTTGAAATTAGAATTGAACAGGTGAACATTTAGTTCCATTTTAAAATAGTTTTCTGAATAGTGATAACAAAATACAAGTCTTCTAATCCTATCATCTTCGATTTCACATTATAAAATCACCATAATCATCTTTTCTCTAGGATTTGGAGTTACCAATTAATTTTATTTAAAATTTTCTTTATTAATTCTTTGTGTAATGTTATCATATGAGTGTTTTTATTTTGACATATCGTTATGGTTTCGTTATTTAAAATATCGTTTGCATAGATGAAAAATGATTTGTTTATTTTTAACTTATGTTCTCATTTAAGTTCTTCTCAAATAGATTTTATTTCTATTAAAATATGATTACAAAGTATGATTGTGCTTCAGAGGCACCAAACAAGATGAAAAAAATTAATTGTTGTGTTATAAGTACATATTAGAATGGATTTATAATGATAATTTGTAATTCGTAATTGTAAAATTTGGAACTGCCAATTTATGTCTTTGTTCTAAGTTGCTCAGTTCGGTTTTAGGAATAATATTTGATGAATTTTGTGGTTTAGATTCGTATTTAGTTTGGCATAGAATGGACTTGATTGTGGAAAAAAAAACATAACAAATGATTTCTTTTCAATTTTTATTTTTCAATATTTATGTTTGTTTCTAATTATTAAACGCAAGCAATAATTTCATAGAAAAGACGTTTAATCATCCATAATACATTTAAAAAACCGATTTTGGTGACTTCTTTCTCTAAAGATTTTAAATTTCTCATGGGCTAATATAAATAGGCTATTGATAAAAAAAATGGGAAAATGCTGAAGAGAAATGTTACATTTTATTGACTCATTAAAGTTATGTAATTTTAAAAATTCTATGGCTTAAGTAAATGTCGACCAAATACAATTCATAATTGATTTGCTCACAAAAAATAATGTTACTTACAATTCCAAAAAGTCTAAGTTTAGTAGGGAAATTAACAGGATATATAAAAATTTAAATTTTATACAACTTGCCTTGGAAAAAAAAACGAAATACTAATTCATACTTTTGACAGCTCCTCCCTATTTACTTTACTTTACTTAGCCCTCTTCCCTTCCCATCCCTACGCCCTCAACCAAAACTGAACTAAATCTACCATATATTAAAACTGCCATCTGAAGTTATATTTCGAGCAATTTTTCTTTTTTTGTGTGAATCTCATGTCATTTGAAGTAGTAACTGTTGATTTTAAATACATGATTTTCACAGAATTCAAAGAAAACGGTTTAAAATTGAAATGGAGCTTGAAAAAAGAGAAAATAAGTAAAGACCAACAAGAAAAATTGAAGGTTTTTAACTCAGTTAAGTATAAATGAATTTTGGTTTTATGTCATATATTTTTCTAAAAAAAAAAAATTAATAATAATAATAATAATAATGATAATAATAATAATAAAAATAATAAAAATAAACATTTGTTATTATAGCATGTGCTTTTGGGGGTTACACTTCAGTAAATAAAAAAGCTTGAATGGATTGTGTGTGTACAAGATTTATACTGGATGGTTTGTATTATTATATGCATCGGATTAATGTCTTGATGTTTGAGATGAATCAGGTTAAATAGCACTCTTAGTGGGTCATGGGATGTTGTTGGCAATGTATCCTAAGTTTTCTTTTTTACTTTAATTTTTTTTTACTTAGTTCAAGCATGGTTCCTAGCTCTTAAAAAGTAATTAAATCGTGTTAGAAAAAAAATCTTGTAAAATGTATACCATTAAAGAAAAAAAATGAAAGCAAAACAAAACATGAACGGTGGTATAAACTTATTGGAAATTTTTTTTTTTTGCAAATTTTTTTCCCAAATAGAATAGACAAGTTGAGATATCAACATTCAGGACAATTTTAACCATAAAAAAAATATACAAATAAAAACTAAGTTGTTGAAAGTGTGTTGCATTGCTTAATGTGAAAAAATTTTATGTGGCTTTTGTAGATAAAAGATATCGGAATTACCATAAATTTATTTGGTGCCTCTGAGAAGAAAGAATAAGAAAGAAAAAAAATAAAAGATAATATATTATTCAGTTTTTTTTTTTTTTCCTTCATAGTTTTGCGACCAGGGATGCGGTAAACCAAAATACTTTTAGAATGAAAGGAATAAAAGAGAAAAAAATTATTTAAAAAAAATAATAAAATAAAATAAAAAAAATAAAATATAAATTTGACGAAATAAAAATAAATAAATGAAATGTATCATATGTTATAATTTGTATCATTTTTATACCCGGTAAAAGAAAAACGATGATAAATTGTTTCAAGTCCAGTGTAGGGATACAAAAAAACCGAAGTTGTATAGTTGAAATAAGTTAAATGTTGTTAATTATGTAAAATTGGTTTGAGAAAATTAAAGACCCCCTTCCAAAGGTCTGCGATAAATATGGACTGTAGTACAAGTGTTTTCATTTTTTTGTCATGTTGTTGGGTAGACATTTTGTGACTTTTTTAATATAGTGAAAAAAGTCGTAAAGCAGTCAGCACATAAAGATTCGCTCATTTCAGCACATCTCACGAGGACACGATGCATAAGCTGTGATGTCAGTATTTTCTTCGCATCGATCTCTGGCAAATTTTGGCGGTTGCTATGATCATTGATGTGTTAAATTTCAGTACCCGTCTATTCCAGAATGATTTGCTGTGAAAGAAGATGAATTTTTATTTTGTATTTGTGTTCGATAAAACGAAAAGCGAAATAGTTTCATTACTTAATCCTCCTTTTGCTGCATAACAACACTAAATAACAACAGTAAAATGTAAATAAATACAATTAATTAGGCATAAATTAGACAAGGTTTATTCAGAATGAACAAATAAATTTTGTATGTTTATAAAGAACAAAAAAAATTCCAAAGTTATTGAAAAACATCGTAATAAATTTTGCAAGTCGATGTAAATTCACAAAGGTGAATTTAAATAAACGCTTTCTCGAATGACTTATCACAACACATCTGAAAGAAAACACAATTCCATTTTAATTTATGAACACGTATATTTTAAATTGTTTTATCGTGCCTTATTGAATAATTCGCTCGTCCAAGACCCTCATGAAGTCCGGAGCGGGAGCGGGATTGATCGCAACGTCAGGAATAATAACAAGTGACGAAATAGATCGGGCAACTTCGGTATCTTCAGTAGCCACTACAATCAAGTCAACTGCAGAAGTCGAAATTTTATGAGCAGTTCGTTGACAGTGAAGCCAAACAAGATTGCGAATGTCATTGCGGGTGAGTAGTATGCGAATAGCGCTCATGGCAGTCACAGCACCGATAACGGTTGCAATTTTTTTAATCATTCTTTGTACACTACTGATTAAATGAGGGTACAAGCCTAATAGTATGAGCCGAATCGGCTCGACTCCTTCTTCTACCATTTTATGATTTCGACTCCTTCCTCTACCATTCCATGATTATGTAAATAAGTCGTGTTGCTGAGTTACGGTAACCAAAGAGACAAGAAACATTTCTCATTTAATTGTTTCGATATTTATTTATTAATCATAAAATGAAACAAGAAATAAGCTTTCTCTAATTGAAACTGCATGATCTTATCTTATTCTTGATCGGATGTTGATGATTTCTTCTTTTTCTTCTTGTGTTTTTTCTCCGAGGGAACCTGTGACATTTTCAATTTTGTAAAAAAATGCAACTTACAAAATTATTTTATTTCTTTACCTCCTCTTTTACAGTTGCTTCTTCAGCTTCTTCGTCGAGTTTTATCTTCTTCTTTTTCTTCTTCTTCTTATCTTTTTTCACTTCAGGAACTTCGACTGACAATTCGATTGGAGCTTCGGACGAACTAGTACTGCTTTGACTCAGTTTCCGCTAAAAATTAAGAAATTTTTTTAATTATAGAATATTATATGTTTTTATAAAATAAATACCTTCCGCTCCGTCACGGGAGCCATGGTGTCGGCGGGTTGGACTTTGGGCTTAACGGTACTGTAATCGACGTAAGATTTAACCCAAGTATCGGGTGTTTTCTCATTTGGTTTTCCATATTTATCCAAAAGGCCTTCTTTAACCATTTTTTTCTTGAGCGACGCCTGAAATTAAAATCTCATAATTTTAAAACACTGGACCAATTACAATTACCGAATTTAAATGTCGGGACACAATACCTTAGGACCCAAGCCCCATTTTCGCGGATACGTGTCTCTTTCCATTATGACCCTTTTCAGTTTTGCAACAGTACTATGGTCACAAAAGGCTACAGTGGCTGTTGTCATTAGGGCAATTGCTTAAAATTAAATTAGTACAAGAAGATTAGTTTAGTTTAGTTTTCACGACAAACAAACTTAGTAATTTTTATCATTAGTTAAGTGGAAAAATAAATACCTAAAGCAACTGCTTCGCCTTTGGTTGTCACGATCACAATTTCCTGATTGAGCTCGATACCGTCTTCGATTAGAAGTATGCCACCACGATTGAGTTTAGCTCCGTAACAAATTGCATTCACCTGGAAAATTATATTATTAATTAATGTTTCGATTGGAAACTAATAATTAAGAATATAGAGATACATACACAACTATCTTTAATGATAATGCGTTTGTGGGAAGTAAGCAAAACTTCCAAGGGTTTGATGACACGGCGCAAATACTCTTCGTTCTGATGATGCTCGTAAAGATATTGTGCGTCCAAAACATCATGCATCGTCATCAGTCCATCCTGTAATTCAATATTATTATTTCTCAATTTATTAGACATATTAATTAATGCTTCCAAACTTTTTCAGACTGAATTCCAGACCGTACTCGTCGAAGTTCCTGCATTTGCCCGCCTACTCCGAGCACGAGTCCCAAATGAACGCAAAGCGTACGAACATACGTCCCCGCTTCACAACTCAACCAAATGATTCCCAAACTTTTCTCTTTGTCGTACTCTTCCAACCTTGATTCGTAGATTGTTCTGATACGCAACTGTCTTTTCACGGCCGATATCAATGGAGGACGCTGGAAAACTGCGCCTTTTAATGATTCTAAAGCCTTTGCAAGTAAAATAGATTTAAAAAAAAAAAAAAAAATAAAAAATTTTACTTCCAACTTTTTTTCAAAACTTACCTGAACAATTTTTTTCTGATTTTCATATGGACTATGCAGTGTGAAAACGGCTATGTATTCTTTTCCTGCTCCTTGTTGCGATTTTACCAATCTTGTAGCTCTCTCGATACACACAATGAGACATCCAGTTACTTTTGGATCTAGAGTTCCACTGTGACCGGTTTTTTCGACTTTTAAGATTCTTTTCACCCATGCTACGACTTCGTGCGATGATGGATTAGATGGTTTGTCGAGATTGATAAATCCACTCCTGTAACGAAGCAATATTGGTTTAACATTTGATCTTTTCTCCAATTTAATCATTTACTTTATGTATTCACTAATTTCCCGTTTTAAAGGCGAACATCCACATGGTTCGGGTGTGTAGCGATTTGTAATAACATTGAGTTTGTCGAAGTTCTGGAACATGGAATAATTTTTATTACAATTCGCACATTTAATTTTCAAGCATGCATGCTTACCTTCAACAAGATTGGCCATTCAGAGCAATTCAGTGTCGCTGCTTTCTCAGACGATGCAATTTGAAATGTAGTTTCATGCTGTATTTCCTGTAACATAATATGCATTTAATGTTTGAATATTTTTAAAATCAAACTATAACTTACCCCAGTGTGTTTACTTTTGGATTTGCGTTTTTTGCTCGATCCGTGGCTGTTTTCTTCTGCTCCTAGAACTGAAAAAAACACGTTAAATTACACATCAAATGACAGTATACGATTACAGATGTTACGTATAAACAAAAAAATTGAAATTATTTATTAAATGTAGCTATCTGCAATATTTAAAGGTTTGCGGACACTTACCGTCCATGATTGAAAAGCCAAAACCACGTTGTTTTCGAATCGGAACAGGAAGTGGGAGGGACGAAAGCTTTGTGTGCTTGTCTCGCCGTCTATCGCCATTTCTTAAAAGTTAACTTTTATAAAAATTCTCATCTGAAGCGTTATAATTTGATTGGGTAATGAATGTCGGAGTACAAACGTTCTCCGATTGAATTGAAGTGTATTTCGTCATTTGTTTTTAGAAGGTAACGTAATATCAATAGTCACAATTTAGAACTGAAATTAATATTTTGTGTTTCTTTTATTTAGAATATCTATCAATTGTAATACGAGTTCTGCAAACATTTTATTACGGTTTTCTAGCTAGCCATAAAAATGTCAAAAGTTTATAGAGATCATCGAAGTCGCAATCGTAGTCGTTCTAAATCACCTGCCCTTCCATCACGACATAAATCACACAAAGCTGAAAAGCATGAGCATCATAAGTACAGGTAAATAGCACACATACTTTTTACGAAGAAGTACTAATAAATAAAAATGATATCACTTATGTTTTACAAGTAGGTCAGTGTCACGTTCACCCATGAGGTCAAGATCGAGATCTCCAGTTCATAAAGAAAGACACAAGGACAAGGATAGGTCATCACCAGTTCATAAAGAAAGGGGACATAATAAGGAACGGCATCATCAACATCATAGAGATGTAGAACAAAGCGACAACTTTATGTCTTGGAGACGACTGGAAAGAGAAAAAATTGGCGAAGTTGGCCTTCAGGATTTATGGGGAAAGTCGCCTGATGTACTTCAAAGGTATAATTTAAATTTGTTTATTTTATTTTCCAAGTTTCTAACAGTTTCTAATTAGTTTAAGTGATAACGAAAACTCCAAACCGCAAAACATTGCTTTGGAAACAGACGAATCTAATGCGTCTGAAAAACGAAAGCACAAAAAGAGTAAACATAAAAAACACAAAAGCAAGAGCAAAAAGAAGAAAAAGGACGCTGCTAGCGAATCAGATTCAGAAGACCAGCAAAGGGAAGAAAAGACGAAGAAACGGAAATCCAAGAATAAGGAAAAGAAATCACGGAAAGATGACGACGATGAAAGAAGACGCAAAAAGTCGAGTAAAGCAAAGAAAAAGGATAAAGTAGAGTCGAGCCAAGATGACTCGGATTCGGACTCGAGTCAATCCAACGATGAAGTCGAAGAGTTCCAGAAATGGATCGAAAAAAAAAGTAAAAATTGTTGTCATTGTTTTTAAATCAATAATTTATACATAAACTTTATTTTTCTAGAAAAAGATATGGATTTGGATGCGAATGAATCCGGTGAAGTTGGACCAATGCCCAAAGGACACGTTAAATTAACCAGCAAAGAGTAAGTGTGCGATGGTAACAAAAATAAATCGTAGTTTAGTTCAGTATTAATTTTGTTTTATTTTATTTTCCAGTTACGGCAAAGCTCTACTTCCTGGTGAAGGTGCGGCCATGGCAGCGTACATAGCTGAAGGCAAACGAATCCCACGAAGAGGTGAAATTGGATTGACTAGCAATCAAATCGAATCATTCGAAAGTGTGGGTTATGTGATGAGTGGAAGTCGGTATGTTGATTTATTAATTTTTTCCCAAAGTTT
>JAQFZO010000265.1:0-29687 GCA_034695885.1 Geophilus flavus
TTGTTTTAGTACATCCTTACAACCTATTGTATCAATTTAGTTTTATTTTATTCTAGCATTGGGATATGGCGTTATGGCCTTAGCTTTGGTAGCTGTAGTCGAGCAACTTGGAAATATACTTCAGGTAATTTACCTTTTTTTTTTTTATTTATTTAAAAAGTTGTTATCATACTAT
Source organism: Geophilus flavus (assembly GCA_034695885.1). NCBI lineage: Eukaryota > Metazoa > Arthropoda > Chilopoda > Geophilomorpha > Geophilidae > Geophilus > Geophilus flavus. Next base: position 176 of record JAQFZO010000265.1, read on the forward strand.
TTCTAAAAAAAATTTCATTAATTTCAGGCAGCAATTTCCGTCTTTGGAATGATTGGAGGTCCATTATTAGGTCTATTTTTCCTCGGAATGTTTTTCCCTTGGGCTAATTCGAAAGTGTGTTAAGAGACTAATTCCATAATTTCTGAAATTAACTTTAAACTGACTATAAGTAATTTTAAAAACATTTTTACTCATTCAGGGAGCCATAGTCGGACTCGTCACGAGTTTATCTTTTGTTTTGTGGATGGGAATAGGAGCTCACATTGTTCATGTGCCTTGGAGTAGATTGCCAGTTTCCACAGTCGGCTGTCCTTCGTTTAATGCCACCTTAATTCCACCTGTAACTCCAGCTTTAATGGCACCACATGCTGAGTATGATTTAATCCCGACCATGCAATTGCATTATATTAATACATGTCTATTCTTTGATATATCGTGAAGCCAAATTTCATCATTTTATAAAGTTTCATTCCATTGGTATTCCACCATTGGTTGGGGTATGCTTCTTGCAGTCGGCCTTGTAGTTAGTGTGATAACAGGTAAAATAAAAATTTAAAAAGGAGGAAAATTTCTATTAATTTCCATAAAATATTTTTTCAAAGGTTTACAAAACCCAGAAGAATTAGACGCGCGACTTTTCAGTTCTCCCGTAAGAAAACTTTGCAGGTGTCTTTCACCCAAACTCAGAAATCGGCTACGATTGAATTTGAAAAAACAAACCGTATTTATCAAAAATCATCTAAAACTTAACTAAAAAAATAATTTTTTATGTTTTTAAAAAATTTCAGGGGACAAAATCGGAAAGAAAGATACAAGAGACAAATGTTTCAGTCGTGGACGTCAAAGGAGTGGATAACCCCACATTTCAAACAGAAGACAAACTTCCAGACTATTCTGCAGCGACAAGTAAAATGTAAATAACTCGACAACAAATACAACACCGAACAAGAAAAAGATTTTATAAAGACATGACAGTATTAAGCAGGATTCACACTCGTCAAGTTTCCTCCAAACAACTTTTTCTCATCGAATTTGTCCCTATCATAGGCTAGAAAGCAAATCATCGAGAGAAAATTTTTTTTTAGTGGAGAAAGTTGAGGAAAGTGTGAATCCTCCATTAGAAGACAAATAAAATCAAAAAAACTGATTGTGATACCCTGGTTAAGTTTCAAGCTGTGCTTGAATCGACAGTTCCTGGTAAAATGTATTCAGTTTGGAAATAAAAAGCTCTATCAAAAAATATCAACATTTCATCATTAAATTAAGTTAAATGACGACTTCCTGCGAATTGACCTTCCAAACACACATCGGCATAAGGCCCTATCATCTGTATTATGTACAGAGGTCAAACTTGCAGTGGACTTGCAATATTGAGCTGATAATTCTTTTATCAGGTTTAGAAAATTATAAGTTCCGTTCCCATTTAATTTTCACTTCAAACACAATCATGGACGATGAAGAAACCCATTTCGGATTGGTCGACTACATCATTTTTGTTCTAGTACTCTCTCTTTCGTCTATGATCGGTTTGTATCATGGATTCGTCAGAAAACAACACACTGCCGGAGAATTTCTATTAGGAAGCCGTCAAATGCCTACACTTCCAGTCGCCTTTTCTCTTTTTGCAAGTTTCATATCATCGGTGAACTTGTTATCTGTCCCGGCTGAAGTTTATACTTACGGCACTCAATTCAGCTTGCTCGTTCTCGGATACTCGCTAATTCCTTTAGTCAATTATTTATACATGCCGGTGTTTTATAATTTGGGTATTACGAGCGTCAATGAGGTGTGTGTGCAACTTTGCAAAATAATTAGAAAGTTGGGAAAAACTTTTATTTTGTCCACAGTACCTCGAAAAACGGTTTAGCAAAACAATCCGTAATTGTGGAGCGATGGTTTTCATTCTTCAAATGGTTTTGTATTTAGCAGTAGCGATTCATGCGCCAGCACTTGCATTAAATCAAGGTTAAGCAACAACTTTTCAAGTTTAAAAAAGGGATAAATATGCAGATTATCCAAAATTTCTATTTTTTAGCAAGTGGGATCCCCGTTTGGTCATGTATAGCTGCCATCATATGCATATGTACTGCTTACACAATAATAGTATGATGGTAAATTGTAATTTAAAATTTTATTTGAAAGTTTTAGCTTGTATCTATGATATTTATAGGGTGGCATGAAGGCAGTCATGTGGACTGATGTATTGCAAGTTTTTTTTATGTTTGGTGGACTCATCATCCTTCTAATCATGGGCTGCATCCATGTTGGCGGTTATCAACAAGTGATTGATGCAAATGCAGGAAGATTGACTTTTTTCGAGTAATTCTCTCATTGCGTTACAACCGAGTTATTTGTCGCTTCAATTTATCTGTTGATGTTTTTCAGTACGAGTTTAAATCCACACGAAACACACACCGTGTGGACACAAGGTATCGGTGGTGTGTTCATGTGGCTAGCGGTATACGGGGTCAATCAAACCCAAGTTCAGCGGTACTTGTCCGCTAAATCCTTAACAGCTGCACGTAGGTGAGTTTATTGAAGTGAAAACGCGAGTCTTAAAATTAAACATTCGTTTTTTACAATTCCAAGAGCATTATGGTATACAGTACTCGGTTTATGGATAAATATGTTCATCGTAATGAGTCTCGGTATTGTAATGTACGCCTATTTTAAAGATTGTGACCCTTTACTATCACAACAAATTAAAAATCGGGATCAAGTAAGTTTAATTTACACTTATGCAGAAAGAAATTGCTCATAATATTTCTTTTAATTAGGTGTTGCCTTTGTTTGCAATGAAAATGTTTAACCAGATACCCGGTTTACCTGGCTTATTTGTCGCGAGCATATTAAGCGGCTCTTTGAGGTACCTCAAGTATTTCAAGTAATGCAAAAAGTATTTTAATAATAATATATTTGCAGCACGTTATCGTCAGGTATTAATTCTCTCTCAGCCATCACTCTTGAAGATTTTGTTCTGAAAATCCCTTATATGAAAAATATAACGAGTGAAAAAGCATCTATTGTCGCTAAACTCTTAAGTATACCCTAATCGATCCTTTCCAAATAAAATTATTTTTTTACTTTACAACATATATTTTTCAGCTCTACTTTATGGAGGATTATGTTTACTCTGTATACTTTTAGTGGAAAATTTCAGTTCACTAGTGCGGGTAATCGATTCAACGTAAACGGTTATTATAATTTGTTTTTTCAGTATTCCTATTATTTTAGGCATCTTTGTCCCTTTTTGGTCTAATCGGAGGTCCTTTATTGGGACTTTTCTCGTTAGGAATGTTTTTCCCATGGGCCAATTCTCTGGTGAAATAAGCAATTATTTGTAATCACTACAGTAGTTAATTATATTTCTATTCAGGGTTCAGGTTTGGGCACCACAATAGGTTTGATATTCTCTCTTTGGATTGGTTTTGGATCTTTGATGTACGGAACACCGCGAACCACTCTACCTTTAAACTGTCTCAACCTCACGATAACAAATTCAACAAATTCGTAAGTTTTACAACATCAAAGTGAAAAATTAAATTTATAATAATTTATAATCTGCTATGATAAGATCATCGCTCCATCTGCACAACTCTATGTTTTCTTCCCTGTACGACATTTCCTACATGTGGTACAGCCCCATCGGTTTCGTCACAGTCATAATTATAGGATTAACTATCAGTTTCTTATCAGGTAATTCATTCAATAAATTTCAATAAATTTAAAAGATCGACTTCACCCCACTTAATCGAATGCACACCTTTATGCCCAGGTGCAAACAAAACAAGAGATGTCAATCCAAAACTTCTCTCACCCTTCGTCAGACGCCTCCTTCGTCATTCGCATGAAAATCAACAAACCAACAACCAAACAGAACTTCAACCGACTTATAAATAACATTTTCTCAATTAATTAAATAAATTTCAATACAAACCCCCAAAAAAAACGAGAAAGATTAATTCCTCACTTATCAAAAACCATATTTATATCACACGATCGTTAAATCATCGTGTACTTTTCACAGGTGCACGTGAGACTAGATCAAAAGACATTAATTCGACATCTTATCTCTATTCTTTCAACCAACTTCCCTCAGAAAGAAAAAAAAATTCGACGAACGATAAACAGATGGCGCAAAGTTTAATTACACCAATGGGAAACTTCAATTCATTAAAGAATTAACGTGCAGAATAGTTAAAAAAGAGCCTTAAAAGTAAAAGTTGATCAATCCAGTTAAAAACTAAGCAGGGAATCGGATAGGAGGGTTTTTCTGCTCGCAGCTATCCTAGTGGAACAAGACAAGGCCATTATCGCTAACAAGCACTGATCCGGTTATCGCGACGATGTGACATTGGTATTTATCGTTGCTCCGTACGCGCACCTGCCGCGTTCTCACGCCGACGGAATCCGAACCCGCGCGTGCGACGAGGGTGGCCGAGGACCAATCGCGACCCTCCGGCGTCAGCGGCTTGGCCCCCGATCAGAAGATGTCACTTTTTATGGATCAGTGGATGGCACAGGGTGAAGCAAGGAGGATCAACGAAAAGTGACACACCACAATCGAGTAAGTTTTTTTCCGCTTTGACAAAACTTTATAAATCTCCCACACCCCTTCGACACTTTTGAAAAACTTCATTATCAAAGTTTCTCAGAAATTTTTTTCAAAATCGATTTTTTTTTTACTCCATACGCGTTGATTTAATTACAAACGACCTATCGATTTTATAATCTGCTCAATTGATGTTTTAATCCCCTCTCGTGTTCGATTAACGTGCGTAAACACTCGTTATGATTGAGTGTTTTTTAATTTTTAAGAGAGAAAAAAGTTGAGAGGAAAGATAAACACTTACGGTTTTGTTTTGTTTTGTTTTGAAAGGCAGGGCCATGTCTGCAAGTGTCCCGTTGCTGGATTCTTCGCCATCTAGTGTAAAACCAGAGATGCTGTGCCTCGTGTGTGGTGACAAAGCATCTGGAAAACATTATGGAGTCATAAGTTGTGATGGGTGCAGAGGATTTTTCAAAAGATCAGTAAGAAGGTAAAAAAAAAATTTATCAATTAAATTCACAGTTAGTCAATTAAACTTCTAATCTCTCTTTTATTTATAAATAGAAATTTAACATACGTTTGCAAGGAGAATGGGAAATGTTTGGTCGATGTAACCAGACGAAACCAATGTCAATCTTGTCGATTTAAGAAATGCATCGAAGCACATATGAAAAGAGAAGGTAAAATTTTGTTTTTCTTAAATTTCGGGGCGGAGAAAATAAAATTTTTCGGTTCTGTTAATGTCAGTAGGGAAAAATAATAAGAAATTTCCAAAACACAAATGGTATTTCCCACGCTTTTCACTTTCCCCGAGTTTTTCCTCATCGTTAAGGATCTATTAAAATGCCATTGACTCGAGAGGTTTCCATCAAACTACGGAGGCTTTGCTCACGTGAGCTCTTGAAAGGCGATTTTTGAGGATGGGGAGAAGGGAATAAGTCTGAGTGTTGTGAGGGTGAGGGCGAGACTCCCTCCCCTCGACTGACTCCTCCTACCCTCTCAATACTCAATATAAGAACAAATGGAGGCTTTTCCGACGCTGTGGCTCATGAGCGATCAATTGTCGCGCGCGTCACCTGCCGATTCCCATGCAAGGCACTAGTGGGGAGTTGCGGGCAAAGAAGATGAAGAAGTAAAAGGGTAAAAAATGAGATGGATAAAAAAAGTGCTTCATGATCTTTTCATTTGATTTTAACTTTGAATGAGTGTTTAAATGAAGAATAATTGATTATTCTCCATTTGGTTCGATTAAGAGTGAGTGTATGGGGAAAAAGTTTTCGACAGAAGTTTATTTTTGCTGTGTGTGGCAACACGTGTGCATAATTCAATAGGTTAGTTCAGCTTATCAGCCGAAGAATCAACAACGGAAATCGAAGGGGTGGAGAAAAGATAAACACGGGTTAAAATTACCAAAGTGAAGAAAACATGAATAATAAATTAACCTGGCATTCGCATGTGGGTAGAGCGTAATGATTATTTTACACTCTGTGGTTTTTATTTGAAAGAAAAGAATTATAAAGTGTTTGCTGTTACCAAGTGTCATTATACGATTATTGCTGAATTATCAGTTTATTGTGGTCCCTTGATATTTAAAAAAAAATTGGAACTTGATAATTAATAATGTTATAAAATAAAATTTTTAAAATGAAAGTTATATGCTACTTGTATATCTGATAATTTTTTCACATATCCGGGTGATAAGTAATTTTCCGTAAAATATTTTGAAAACAAACGTGTCATAGATTTGTTGCTATTTAGATTTTAATTGTTTTGCTCGCTTTATCGCTTTCAAACTTTTATTTTGGCAATGGCAAATGGGTGCAAAATAACAACCCAGTTATGCTTCATTATCATCACGAGTTTTTTTTTATTTCAATTTTAATTTTTTTTAAATATTACTTTATCAACTTGTTGATTGATTTATTTATTTATTTATTTAATATACTCAAAAATAGTTTTTCATTTAGGTCTCACTGTGTACTTTTTATTTTTTTGTCCAGCTGTTCAACACGAGAGGGCTCCACGTATTGCATCTGCCGCAATCAATCTCAAGGATAAAGAGGAATGGAAAGAGTCAATGTATACTGCTGGGATGCCTGGCATTTTCACTTCTTACAATAACGTTGTAAACGGAACACCTGAAATCCAAACAAATTTAACCAATGTTAATAAACAAACTTTAATCGATAGCAAAACCACAAATCAAATTAGTAAGTCCCATCCCACAAAAAAAAAAAATAATAACAATTATTAATCATTTTCTTTTTCCGCAGATTCTGATGCAAAATCCCAAAGATATTTTGACTCTGCAACGCAAAGACAAGATGAATCTAAAAATGCACTAGTCATGCCGATTCATCACTTGGACTTAACCTATGTAACAATTTTTGTTTTTTACTCAAATAATTCTTCAGACAAAAATATTTAGCATTTTTTTCTCTTTTGCAGTTATCCCATCAAGTATATTTACCTTCAGTAGATCAATTGACACTGTCAGTTGCGGAAAACGTATACGAAAATGCAGCCCGACTTTTATTTCTGGCAGTAAAATGGGCTCGCAGCATCCCGGCATTTCTTCAATTGCCCTTCAGAGACCAAGCAATATTACTGGAAGAAGCCTGGGCCGAACTGTTCGTCATAAACGCCGCCCAATGGTCCCTCGTGATAGACGAAAACATTCTTCTGTGTTCCAATATCATTTCCATTCAACGTCAAAGCACATTGACGACCGAAGCTCGTCTTTTGCGTGAAATCATTCTCCGTTTTGACAGTTTGCGACTCGACCACACGGAATTTGCTTGTCTCAAAGCTCTCGTGTTGTTTAAACCAGGTAAAACTAGGAGTCACATGTTTCTTCTCGTACATTTGTCCATTTTTATGATATTTTGCTTGATTTCAGAAACACGAGGTCTTCGTGATCCCGTCCAAGTAGAAATACTGCAAGACCACACTCATCTAATGCTCCACGAATTTGTCACTAATAAAGAACCATCGTGTAAAATGAGATTTGGAAAGTTATTACTTCTTTTACCTGCAGTTCATGGTATTCGAGCATCGGCGATTGAAGATATTTTTTTCCGGAAAACTATCGGGAGTATACCCATCGAACGTCTGCTGTGTGACATGTTCAAGTCGAGTTAAATGCCGGTTATGCTCTTTCCGTATCGTATTATCAAGTCGTTGTAATAAGTATTTCTATGTGTATTTTGATAATTTAGTAAAAATAGTATACCGGTAAATGATTTTGTTTCTTCTCCTCCTCCTACTTCGTCCTTCCCGCCGCAATTTTAATGGCGCATGCGTGCTCAAGCTCGAGCCTCGAGGGCGCACGCGCCGAGGCACGCGTCTTATGCCTATGTTGCATCCGAGGTCATATGACATAATTAATTGAAAACTTTTAATTGCTTTGTTTCTTAATTGTGTTTTCATCGAACATAATAAAATGATAAATTAATAAAGCTTTTAGTACGAGTTGAAATAAAAATATAAATAAAAAATATTTTACCATGCTGACTGAGCATACAGAGTAAACGTGATAACTTTATTTATTAATAATCTACTGAATATTAAACTAATTTCTAAAATTTCCAGAATAAATAATGATTTCTAACGTAAATACAAATCATGATACAAATGATCCATTTTGTATTCGTTTCCGTTTGTCGAACATTTCGTACCACCTTTTAGAAAAACCGGAAACGCTCGTTTCCAAGGTGTTTGGTGTCAATGGCGACGATCGTAGCTTAATTGTTTACAAATAGAGAGTATCTATACATCACTGATGTTTAAACTGTGGAAAATATATTAATTTTAATAGAATGACAGAAAGATTGTCACTAATAAGTTGGGGTCGATGGTTGATAGAGAAGGAATTACGAGATCGAAAAGCTAAGGAAGATGAGCTCGCACTACTAGAACAGAATAAAAATTTGGCTGAGGAAGAAATCCAAGATAAAAAAATCAAATCCGAGGTACAGTACAAAAAAAAAATAAAGAAATTTAACATTATCTTACCTTTCCTATTGTTTTTTATCAGAAAGCGAACAAGGCATACAAAAAGTGGACGGAGGAGAAAAATATCCAAACTAAGAAACAGGAAAGAATTTCTCAAAGAAAACTTGCGAAACTCAAAGCCGACAAGGAAAAAGAAGATAAAATAAAAACCTTGAAAGCTCAAAATAGTTACAAGGATTGGAAATCGAAAAAACAAGAAGAGGAAATCGGTAAATTTAACGTAGAATTATCAACTGCCGTAACCAATACATAAATTATAAAATTATACGTTTCGATACACAGAAAAAAAGAAGAGGCTCGAAGCAGAGGAAATTGTCAAATCGGAAAACCTAATTAAAAAACAGCAAATGAACAAAGAAGCGTTTGAGAAATGGAACGAATCCGTCAAAACAAGGAAAAGAGATCCGTTTTACAGTTACATATACAGCTCGGGAGAATTAGTAGGTAAGAAAAAAGGTGAAATATAATTAGGTAATTACACCATTTATTTATACACAACCACAAATAAATTATAACTTTAATTGTAAGAAATTACAATAAATAATCATTACATCAAGTGCCACTCATAACAGTGTTCTCGGTCTTTTTTCTCTCTTAATTTATATATCGAAGCCCTGATCATTGAAATTTTAATTCAATAACATTTCACTTTTATGTTGGCACATTACCCTGTTGTCGTTACTTCTGGAATTAAACCACGAGTGTATTTATTAGCTTGCAACAAGTTGTTTTCTATTCTTCGATGAGTGATGGTTTGTAACTAAGCTCGCTAATAAGGTTCGCAATATCTTGTGGTTCAACAAAATAATAACTAGGTGTTCGAAATTTCTATTCGGAATAAAAAAATTAAAATTTTTATTATGAAATTTTATTTTTTAAGATTGAAAATATTTACCACGTCTCTACTTTGTCTACTGGCTCCATACTTTATGAGGATTTTGGCTATTGATTGAGAATTTTCTACTCCCATTGCGTAATGGAGAGGCGTCCGCCACATCTTTTTAAAGAAAAATTAATATTATAATGCGTTAATTCTATTTTTTTTTTAAAAAAAAAAATGTTTACATTATCTATTATTTTTAAGGTAGCTGGGAAAGTTGAAGCAATAAATTCAATGATTTGCATTTGTTCGTGCAGTACTGCAATGTGTAAGGAACAATGAGCGGTTGGGCTCTTAGCTATGGCAAGATCTTCATTAATTATGTCTTTCACTTTTGTTAAATCCCCATGAATAATAACTTGATGCAAAGTACTGACTTCCTCCTTCGTGGAAAAAAAAATTATTACGTTGCATTTGTGAAAATTGTAAATTATATCATCCATTTTACTTGAAAAGACTTGACGTTTTGCAGCAGAGATAACATTTCACTTTTACTCTGTTTTTCCACGACGGCTATGATGTCGTCTTGGGTTACAGGGTCCTTTACATCCAAGATGTGTTCGTAGGAATTGAGCATTAATTCTTTTATGGAATTCAATTTGTCGTTGAGAATTAAAGTCGCAACGTATCTATCGATGGCATTGACGTTTTCGATGAGGTTCGCATTCTCCGCTACATCACGCGGCGTTAAGTAATTAACATCTCTCTCCGCCGGACTGCAGTTTATAAGCAACAGTAAATTCCAAAATGCACTTCCCTCGTGCCGCACTCCAGCCGAAAAATGTAGAATTGTTTTTCCACTTTCGTCCTAAAAGAGTTTTAAGAAATTTGTGAATTTTATTTTTGTAATTTTCAGTACTGGAGGTAATAATGCTCACTTTAATGCGACCTATCACGTTGACGTTATTAGCGGGTGACGATACACTTCCTCTACTTCCTCCGGACGATCTGTGACTCGAACTTCTAGCTAATCTCGCTTCGTAGAGTCTAGAAAAATTTATTTCATTTTTTACAAAATTATTTTATAAAAATCATATTTCGTACCCTTTTCCCATTTCCTCTCTGTCCAATCCCGTGGAATTCATCAACGGATCGTCATCATCGACTTCCTTATCCTTTAAATAGATAAAATCGAGTTAACTTACTTTCTAATCTGTTGGTTTCTTCATCCAGTGTGTGCATAAATAAATACAAAAATTTGTTTACCAAATAAGGAGAACCAGGTTTCTCCACACTGCGCATTTCATGCAAGTACAGCCAAACGGCTAAGTAACCAATGGGATCTTTAGGCCTTCTGTGAGACACTTCTGTCAAACCTTTAATGAGGGCATCACCCATAGCTGAGGCCAAATATTCGCCTTCTTTTGACCACATTGGATTTTCGGATGTGGAAAGGCTGGAATTATTTCTTGAAAGGTGTTTTGGTCGCAAACCGTTTGGTGTTGGTGTTGTGGACTGTGAAAAGATAGTGATGTAAATGTGGTGCTGCAGTTGTTGCTAGTCCGAATTGTTTTGTATGTTTACTTTGCTATTGTCATTGATCTGTGTGGGGGTTTCGTGTTCCCCTTCGTTTGGGATTTCTTCGGTTGTGCTTTTGGTATCTGATTCTAACGCAGCTATTTCGGGGATCGAATCGTCGTTCGGGATATTTTCACTATCGTTTTCAGCGCCGGTTCCTGTAGTTTCTCGAATAGAAGCTACGTCTGCGTTAGTTTGTGAGCTGTTATCGCCTTCGTTTGTTTCTGCTGGTTCGTCTGCGTTTTCAGTTGGTTCCTCTTCAGCGACTTCTGTAGGAGGTTCGTCAGTTGTTTCTGGTGGAGCGTCAGAAGGTTCTTCGGCAACTTCTTCCGTAGGTTCCTCAGTGGCCTCTGCAGGTTCTTCAGCAACTTCTTCTGGAGGTTCCTCAGTGGCTTCTGCAGGTTCTTCGACAACTTCTTCTGGAGGTTCTTCAGCAACTTCTTCTGGAGGTTCTTCAGCAACTTCTTCTGGAGGAGGTTCCTCAGTGGTTTCTGCGGGTTCTTCGGCAACTTCTTCTGGAGGTTCCTCAGTGGCTTCTGCAGGTTCCTCTGCTGCTTCTTCAGGTTCTTCTGCTGCTTCTTCAGGTTCCTCTGCTGCTTCTTCAGTCGTTTCTGCAGGCTCTTCTGCTGCTTCTTCAGTTTCTGCTGGAGGTTCATCCGCTGTTTCTTCAGTTTCAGCTGGAGTTTCTTCTGCAGCATTTTCAATTTCTGCTGGAGGCTCTTCTGCAGCTTCCTCAGTTTCTGCTGGTGGTTCTTCTGCAGCTTCCTCAGTTTCTGCTGGAGGCTCTTCTGCAGCTTCCTCAGTTTCTACTGGTGGTTCTTCTGCTACTTCCTCAGTTTCTACTGGTGGTTCTTCTGCAGATTCTTCAGTTTCTGCTGGTGGTTCTTCTTCCGTTTCTTCGATTGCTTCTGCTGGTGGCTCTTCACTCGCTTCCTCTGTTTCTTCGATTGCTTCTGCTGGTGGTTCTTCACTTGCTTCATCAGTTCCTTCGTCTGCCGCTTCTTCACCTGCTTCCTCTGTTTCCGGTGCAACTTCATCTGCAGCCGGCTCCTCGACATTTGCCTCCTCATTATTTTCATCATCACCTGCTTCGGGCTCATCCGGTGGCGGCTCCGCACTCACAGCAACCGGTTCTTCACTTTTCATTTCTTCCATAAGTGGCGATGCATCCATCTGCATTTCGCTGTCGTCTTGTGTTTGGGTTTCGGTGAAAGTAGCCGTTGATTCATCGTTCTCATTTTCTTCTTCATCAGGCGTTAATGCTGTCATAAATTATAAAAACAAAAAATATTAAAACCATAAAATTTTAAGTACTATTTACAATTAGAAAACCTCTTAAAATCTCAGCAGTGGGAGGTCGTTGCCATGTTTGCACAGATGGTGGCCTTGGCGGGATCTTTTTCTCTTCGTACCGTTTGAGTATGTCCTCAAACCTGAGAGTTCCCGCCTTGCCTCGTAAATAATGACCAGGAGTGCTACCGTTCTGAAATAATTACAAAAATTATTACATGTTTCCCTGTACGCGACTCTCTCGTCCCATTAATATACTTTGTCTTTGATATTTGTATCGGCGCCGTGTTTGTGCATAAATCGATAACTCATTCCATCATCACCAGCAACTGCTGCATAGTGAAGAGGAGTTCGTCCGTCCTGTAATAGAAAATTTATTGTAAAATTATGTAAATATTTCCAAAATTAGCTCACTTACAACGTCCTGAACATTAAGCGTGGCTGGGAAATTATTTCCTAAGTAACGAATGATGTCTGTATGCCCGTGAAGTATAGCAATGTGCAATGGACATGCTCCAAAACTGTCTCTAGCTGTCGCATATTGTCGCTTGTCAATTAAAGATTGAAGACCTCGCAAATCACCCTCGACTGTTGTGGTGTGGATAGCCCGGATTTTCCCCTAAATTAAATTTGTATTATTTATTTCTTTGCTCTTTTTAAAGTATTACAAACCCTTACTTACCATATTAATTGGAACACATTCCAGAAAATCCTTAGTTTTCTCTTTATCGGATGATTTGCCAAGTAGTAAATCGCCCTTGCCCTCGACAATCAGTTGTTCTAGATTTTCCAAATTATCATTCGCAATCCATTCGGTTATGTTATTTTCTTCTTCCAATTCTTCAGCTGTGGGTTCGTCTGTTGATTTTTCCTCGTTTTCGTCATTGTCTCCTAGACTTTGAGGAGTTTGAACTTCGAGTTTCATATTACTTTCTTGATATTGTTGCGGTGTTTTACTTTTCTGGGAGAACACAAAATATTAAAAGGGATAAAAGGTAATTCTTAATAAATCCCTCTAGTTACCAAATCTGCAAGAGTTGTATCGGCGCCAAAATTCTCTAGTAATTTATACTCCACATCTCGATCTTTATACATTCCAGCCAAGTGCAGAGGAGTTCGACCTTCCTAATGTGCGTGTCATAGTTTTAAATTGGTGAATTACATTTTTTAAATTCATTATTTTACCTTATCTTTAACGTGTACTGCAGCAGGGTACATTTGGAGCATGAATTTAACGATATCGGTCTTGCCATATTTTACCGCTCTGTGCAAGGGCGTTAAACCTCGATCGTCTTTGGCTATGACCAATTTTTTATTATCCATCAATTCCTCCACTTTTCTAAGATCCCCTTTGGCAGTGGCTTTGTGAACTGCGTAAATTCGATCCTTGAAAAATGAAAATAATTGTATAAATTTTTTTTTATTAAGGTATTTTTAACATACGTATGGGAAATGAAAAATTCATAGGCATGATTTAAATTGACCTTTCCATTAAATTTTTGATCGGCTACCCCCTTAACTTCCCTGTAGATCTCCATTTGATTCCAAAATGAGTCAAACGTCAATTCCCGCCTAACGAACTCTTCATTCGCCCGATTTTTTGCTCGTTATTACCATATAAGATGGAACTTTTCTGAGAAAATGTCTAACGTCTTCGATCCATGATGTTTTCCCGTAAAGTTTTTTCCCGTAACCTTCGAGAACTAATTGCTCCAATTTGTCGATATCTCCTTGATTTATTAACTTGGTTACGTGCTCGGGGCTGAGTGTATTGAAAGCAATCCCTGCAGACATAAATAATGCCATTAATTTTCTTTTAAAAAGGATCATAAACAAAAAAAAAATCAAACAAAAGAATTTTAACCTTTAAGAGATTTATTCGAATTCTTAGGCAGTCGAAGAGTGTTTGGTGGAGGTTTACGCCGTCGTTGAGTTAAATAACTAGAAACGTGTATCTCCGGTAATTTTCTGTTTAGTTTAATCACAGTCGTTCTGAGTTCGGCCTCAGCAGGATGTTGTTGGTAATACTCGGGTGACTTCCCTTTCTAAATTGAGAAATCAATCAAATCGCTGAATCCACGCCCATCTACACCTCGCGCGCGCAATTATGTACCTCATCAAGTTGTTGATTATCTCCACCTGCTTCCAGCAACATATTGTAAATAAAGTTGTCGTCTTTTGGAAGCGCAGCCGCGTAATGCAATGGCGTTTTGCCTTCCTAAATTTAAATTTAGATGAAAAAAATTGTTTTTAAAAAATTTACAAAAATTACAAATTAAAACCATACATAGTCTTTAGCCTTGACAGCATCCGGGCATTCCTGCACGATGTATTTACTGATATCTCTATGCCCCATGATGACGGCTCGATGCAATGGTGAAATCCCAGCGATGTCTTTACTCAAAAATAACTGTTTACTATCAGCTTTCTCTTGTAATTTAGCCAAATTTCCTTCTTGTGCCGCTTGATGCACATCTCTGATCTTCTCCTTTAAAATTCCATTCACAAAAAAATTAAAATAAATTTTTTTTAAAAAAAGTAAATAAATTACTCACAATGAGATTTGGCACAGTCTTAAGAAACTCCTTAACCTTTGAACTACTGGACGTCTCGACCAACAACTTAGTTCCATGCCCTTCAAACACAACTTGGCTTAGTTTTTCTATATCTTCAGCATGAATCCATTTACGGATATTCGCCCTTGTAACTCTAAGTCCTCCTACGCACGACAAAAAAAAATCTAGTTCAAAATGACAGTCGCAATAAAACAAAAGTAAAATTAAAAAAGTAATTTTAAAAAACAAAAAATGACCTCCATATCTTTGTCTATGACTACTCGAGGACTTTTTAATTGCCTGCATCCTTGACCTCATGCGATTAATTCGATTTTGCATCTCGAGTAGATCCAACTCTTCCGGGTGTTCTTTATAGTAAATGGCCGTATTTCCTTTCTGTAAAATAACATAAAAGGTCGCTGTATAATTTACTGCATTATTAACCCAATTCCTCTTATTTTTATTTCTTTAAATTATCCTTAATGTGGCCTTACTCCATCTACAGCTAGCGGATCGGCCCCAGTCTCGCGGAGTAAATGGTAAGCGCCGCCGTCATCTTTGATAACAGCAGCGTAGTGCAAGGGAATGCGACCTTCCTGTGGAGTCGGGATTCAGTGGTCGGTGAAAAAAGTGGGCGGAGGGCACACGATACATAACGCGAGAAATCTTACGTTGTCTTTGATAAGAAGGGCGTCGGGATACCTTTGGCAGATGTAACTGGTTATGTGGGGATGATTATACAAAAGGGATTTGTGTAGTAGCCCTAGTCCACCATGGTGTTTGCTTATGGCAAATTTGTTGCGGTCCAGTAGGACTTTGACTTGACGCAGATTGCCACTGACCACGGCTTCGTGCAGGGATTCGATTTTATTCTGCGTTTGGAACGAGGGTTATTATACGTTACAAGATTGAGGAAGGGTGTATTATGTTCATTATATGTACCAGGAAGACGGGCATTTGCTTTAGGAAGGCTCTCGTTCGTGTATCGATTGCCGATTCTCTTATCAATCTGATACCGTGTCCTTCGAGAACCAACTGCTCCAGTTTGTCCACTTCTCCATTGCGTACCCATTGTCTTAAATCGAAAGCTGTCAGGGGCCCATTTTGGGACCTAATGCCTGGTGATTTTTTTTAATTCACTTTTTAAATATCTCCTTTGCTTTAATGGTTGCTAATGGAGACTTGGGAATTTGCATAATTCAGCATATATTTTCATTAAATTAAAGGTCATTAATAATTGAAAGTGGATAATGCTGGGGCGGAGTGGTCATGACTCACGTGGAGAATTTCAATTCCACATGGGACGATTAAAGTGGATTTTTCTATTTACTGGTACACAGGAATGGAATGGGTTGAATTGAATTGAAAACGAGACCCAATTCCGCCCTTTTTGTAACTTATCATCATGCAAAGCCCCAAGTTTATTGAACCTTCTGTCGTACTTTTGGAGGAAGATTGGTTAGGAGTCAAAGACGTGTAGTAACTGGAAGGATTTTCTCTGGATTTGGAAGCTAAATCATTGTCCCTTTGTACCACCCGGTCGATATCCAACTCAAACTTTTTGTAATAATCCACTTTTTTACCTGTCTGTGAATTGTAAAAACTAAAATTGTATGCAACACACGATAAAACAGTGCAAGAAAAATGGAAAAAATATGCAAAAAAATCGCTTCATAATAATCAATTTACATTATCCTTGATCGATTCGTCTGCTCCGGCTCCAATGAGAGTTTTATAAATTCTTTCATCTTCGACCGCCACCGAGTAATGAAGCGGGGTTCGCCCATCCTACAAGGATCATAAATATTTGAATAGAAAAGCCATTAACAGTTACTTTTAACTAAAAAACAGAAAATCAATTTTCTTATTCCGCTTACAAAATCTATGGTATTGATCGTTTCCGGATAGTTGTTTACTAAATATTTCACAATATTATGATGATTATGAACTACCGATCTGTGCAAAACATTTGCGCCGTACGGGTCCCGAGCAATGACCAAGGTCCTTCTATCGAGAAGATTTCTCACATCACGTAGACTTCCTTCCACAGCTGCAGCATGCAGATTCGCAACTTTGATCTAGACGAGTCGATTTAAATATATACAAAAAAAAAAAAAGAGATAATTATCATCAACGGGTTTATTTACTTTTTTAAGTGTGACATGAAAAATTACCATAAACTCTGGCACTTGATCAAGAAATTCTTTGACACGACTATTAACCGAGGATTCTCCTAAGAGTCGATCACCATATCCATTAAGCACAATTGCCTCTAATTTGTTCAAATCTGCTTTTTGAATGAGCATCCGCACTTCAATTTTAGATGGAACCGATACTGAAATGAGTCATCTTTTAATGTCGTTAAAGGTCTTTAAGAGTAATTACTAGCTATCAACATAACAAACAGAAAAAAAATGCTTAGCAGGAAAGTCTCGTCTCGTGTGTTGTCAGTGAGTCGAGCGTTTCGATCGACAAACAAAAGACAAGGACTTTCTTTTGCATGTCGTTTTTAACCGATTTCCTTACTCGATGTTATGTCAGTGTTGGTGCGACCTCTGTCATTTCTTCTATCGTTTCTTCTCGTGACCTTGCTGATGGCAGCACCTTCTCGAAGACTTTTTAAGGGCAATTCTTCGGGGTTTTGTAAATAGTACTCCGGAATTTTCCCTCTCTGTACATGTAATTATTGTCATTATATCGATTATGGATTTTTTTTGTGTTGGGTTTGGGTTGGGAAAATTACCATATCGGTGGCTTTCTTGTCTGCACCGTATTCGAGTAATATTCTGTACATTTCGCCCTCATCGGTCGCGACTGCCGCATAATGAAGTGCAGTTCGTCCTTGCTGCGGAGTAATAAAATTGACAAAGATAAATGATTAAAAATGACCTCTGTTAATGATGAGAAAATGAAATAGGAAACAGGATGGTAAAGTCATTAGAAAGCGCACAAATGTTGAATGCTGCCTGGGGTTTTTATGCATGGATATTTATAATTTTCGAGTGCTCGTTGTAAATTATCTTTTTCACTTGCAAATTAGACACGTCAAAAAGATCTCGAGTGGTTTTATTTACAGGAAAATGATGGTTTTAGGAAATGAAATGGTAAAAAAAATAATAAATACCCAAATTTATAACTTTTTAAATGTGTTAAACAAATTTTATCACTTCACTCCTTTACTTAAAAAAAAATTAAAAAACTCATGAAAGAACATCATTCATGCAATCCCAGCCGTCTCTAATCCGAGATGAAATGAGTTTAATAGATTAATTCAGCAAAGTAAGTTCAAAATTGAATGTTACGAGGAAGAGGAAATGAAAGTCTCAGGAAAGAAAGACGAAATACAATTCTTTATAGTCAGCTCAGCTCCTAGTTAGTTAGTTATTTATTTATGTATTTACTTCGAAAAATCATTACGAATCATTTTATTCTAAAAAACTCTTTTGTTCTCTCGAGTGTCTCGAAGGTTAACAGATCCATTTACTCACGTTATCACGAGCTTGAATTGCTGTGGGAAATTTCTCAAGAATGTATTTGGCAATGTTGATCTGATTATTCAATATAGCGGTGTGAAGAGGACTTGCCCCCGTCTGACTGCGGCACATTGCCAATTTCTTACGGTCCAATAGACTTTGCACTTCCCTTAATTTCCCTTGCGCCACTGCTTCGTGGATGGCGTCGATTTTGCTCTGAGAAAAGTTAAAACAAAATACGAGTAATTATTAATAAGAAATTGAAGAAATTGTATAATCAATTAAAAAATTTCCACGCTGTTCCTATAAGATGAGATATTTATAAACCGAGCGTGCAAAGAGCATTGTGGTCACTTGCGGTCACCATAGAGATGGCATTTAAGACTAAGTCTGTAATTTTTTTATTTTTTCAAATATTCTAAATATAGTGTTTAAATTACCTGAAAATGTGGGACTTGTTTAAGGAAATGATTGATTTTAGGGATTCTTGAAGTCTTGTTACGTAATTGATCTCCATAACCATTGATCACAGCTTCTTCTAACTTCTCGATATCGCCCGTTTTCAGCCATACTTTAATACTGTCGTCGTTGTTGTTGCCTGGAGAGGACATTTTGTGGACGGATGACTGGTTTTTCTCTAATTGTACCCTCACTGCGAAATACAAAGGAAAGGTCGTTCACTTTTCTTTATAACTATGTAATACATGTTGCAGTAAGTAACTAAATAACGATTTTTCTTTTATTTTCTTTTTTCCATTTGTCAGCTTATTTGCTCCTTCACGTGTTCCGGGTTTAAATGGTTTATTCTATAATAGAAAAATCAATTCTCTCTGTAAATCTACTCGTCTAGACCAGTTTTGATCTTTTTTTTTTTTTTTTTGGCGTAGTTTGGTGAAAATGAAGTGTTCTGGTAGGAAAATCCACTCTAAATGGGCGGAAAATAGTGTGGTCATTATTGACAATGAAATAACAAATGGATAAAATAGAGAATTGTTTTCTTCCGTTAAAAATTGATCTTAAATTGACCGCTATAATTTATTGCTATCTAATTACGGTATTAGAAATGATTTTCTTTTTTCTTCATGGTGAAATCGTGAAGTTAACACGCAGAAAATGACATGCATTTCTCAAATGGGTTACAAACTAATTTGATAAATCGATTTTTATTCTTATTACCTACTCTTGGAACCATGACTAATGCAATAGTTATACGCCTTTCCAAGAACCATTACTTATTTTTTTTTTTTTTAAATAAAAATAAAAATAAAAAACTCAATTGTATACTGTGGTAATTACTGTATTACACAGATAAAAGCATGGAAAAGACTGATACGAACGTTTTAATTATTTTCACCTCAATAAAGTATGTCATAAACAGTATTTTGATGGAATCGATGGAAAATACATAATCAGGTCACGTTTATTAGGGAATTTAGCCATATTCGTGCTTCGTGATTCCTCTCGGGTTTTATTCCTCCACCCCATACATCAATTATCCCAGAAAGAGCCACTTGCATTGCGTCATTAACGCACAAACACGCGCGACTTATTGCCAATGTTACCCTTTTGACCCCAATAGCCTCGGACGGAATAGAAACATCCATCCATTCATTCATTCTTTTTAAATACTTCCTCTTGAGCCGCTAATACAATTGTCTCCCCACGTGTAAATGTATACGCATGTTTTGTCGTGGACAATACAGATAAACATCTATGCATATCTACTGTACCCTTAACTTTACGTGTTGACATGTTTTTCGGCATCATCACACTGAAAACAAAGTTTTCCCTAGACCTAAAATTCAATGTCGAAATATTTCAATGTATAAATTGTGGGAATTGAAAAATATCACAAACAATTTCCCACATTTTTTATCCTTGATGATGGATAAATACAATGAAAAATTCACAAACAGTGTGCTCGGATAATTGCGGTCGTAAAAAAAAATTTCAAATGTGTAAATAAAACAAAATTACTCAGTTTTTAATTAATAATTTAATCTACTTTTGCGATCAGTTTTACCGGACAAAATGGACATAATATGGGTATTTTCCAAAATGTCATTGAAGTTACAAACTACTGCAGTACAGTACATTACTTAAATTACTTACATTACTTAAAATTAAATGTTTTTCTATTTTTAAACTTTTAAAAAACAACAGATCAATCGCCGCAAAAATCAAAATGAAGTGAAAAGGCGAGTATCTCAGTATCATACCGATCATAAAATATCAAACAGCAGTTATAATTTAAATTTTGATGCTCGTAAAATATTACTGTAAGCTATAAAATCCATAACCCATTATTCCCATACGGTAGCCGACATTTGATTAACCCACATAAAATGTGATTTCAAGGACGCATAAAACGAAACCACGCCGTAATTAAAAAAATATAATTATAAAATTACTTTGAATGGAACTAACAGTAAGAAGTGGGAAATGAGAAAAATACCGGTCGGTATAATAAAATATTTAAAAACCTATAAGTGGCATTACCACCTGTGACCGTTATCTCTTACCTGTATGGAACGAGAGCTTGCGTGGAATGTGGTGTTCACGGCAAATTTTGCACTAAGTTCCTCTTATACTCCAAACACAGATTCCATAGCAACAACAAATCAATGTTCCAGCCGCTTAAAAAAATAACAGCGATCAAAGTGCTGTTCCGCTCTTTACTTTTTTATTCACATTTTATTTGCCACGCATTTACTGACTAAATAGTTCGGAATTTTTGGGCAGTGTTTATAACACTACAATGTTTTCCCCCTCAGATTTATGTCTCTTTTTTTCCCTGCAGGGTTTTTAAACCGAGAATTAATTAAGGAAAAAATGTTTGTCTTAATTAAAATAAAATATACATATATTTTTTTTTCTCTCATTATTTTCCTTATGTTTTGTTTTGTTTTGTTTGCAGAATATTACGACCGAGGACGAAATCCACGACCAAGTTTTGTTAACGCGGTGAAATGGCATCCGCCGGACGAATGATGGCAAGTTGGCCGTAAGATAATGCTCAATTCCGTCCCCACCCCCGCTCGACATCCGGGATGGTTTTTTCCGTCCGGCATCTTGAGAAATATTTGTACAACATTCCTGTTAAAAACAAATATTTTTAAAAATTAAAGTTATTTGTCGGTGTTTTATTTTTTTAGTATTAAGAAGTATGATTAATTTTGCTATGAAATAAAAATGTTTTTTGTGCTTGTAATTAATATTTAATAAAGTCCAGAATTATTTTCCATATTTTATTTTGTATTTTGCTGACTACCGTGAACCGTAATGCCTATAAATAAATTTTATTCCATATTTTAATTATACGGCTTACAGCAGGTCGTTATTTTTTTTTTTTTTTTTTTGAAATTTAACTTTATTATTTCATTATTTTATTGTTTATAGTTTTCACTTTTTCCTGAACAACTGCCAAAAAGAAATCAAAACACTGTATTTGATCACGTTAAAATTACGTAGGCGGATGTCTGGAATTTACATTGCGCAAAAACGCTAAAATATATAAACGATTAAGAATTTTTTGCACGTTAACTTTTCGGAGATAGAAAAAAATTAGACAAAAAAAAAAACCAGCCCATTTCTTGTGATATGAAATTAACTAGAAAAACCATCAGCTGTTTCTCTAGACTGCTCTTCCGAAAAAAATGTAAATAAAAAAAAAAATAAAAAAAACAATCGACCTACCACCTGGTGACAACTCGCCAAACCACAGCATACCGCCATATTGCGTTTACGAAAGCATTGAGGGTGTATCGACGATGTCTCACTAAGAAGTTGAATCATCGATGAATGAAGACAATTTCAACCACAAACTGTCGAATAGTCACACGTCTCAGGAATTATGGACGATCGATATGTAAAAACGCGATCTTTAGTGCGCAATTAGGTGTGTATGTAGGTCGGTGTTGGAATCTTAGGAGATCCCAGCAAACTGATCTTCGTCTTAGATTTAATGCAAAAATCGCCGGTTTACTTTGCATCGTAACTCAAGCCCAACTTACGACCGTAACTATTTTTCATTATAGAAAAACCTACACCGATCACTCCTATCGTCATTTCACAATGTAAACATTTCTTGTTTAGATATTATACTTATCTTATTACGGTTTAGAATTCGTGGTTTACAGTTTTTGTTTCCTGACAGTTCACAATTTTACATCGTGCGATCGCGACCTTTAAAAATGCTTAAAACCATCATTAAAATTTAAATTCGAATTTAAAAACATAAACTTGACATTGAAAACTAAATTGAGCAAATATTTAATTTTTTTTATACAATTTTTTTTCGATATTTATAAACAATAGCTTACATAAGTTGTAATTAATTATTTTTTTTTAAAGATTTCGTTTTTTTGTCTTTTTTCTAGGTTGTTTCTAGAATATTAAACGATTTTGAGGCAGGAAAATGCCTCCACCACCACCACCACCGGGTCCTCCGCCACCTCCAGCAATGGGGGGTGGGGATTTTCTTCAAGTAGGGAAAAAGGAGACCGAAACTAGGTCTCTACTTTTGACGTCCATTCGCCAAGGGACAAAGCTCAAGAAAGCCGTCACAAATGACAGAAGTGCACCTTTAGTCGATGGTAATTTTGCTGATAAAATGATTAGAAATTCATCAGAATCATAAAAATACATTATTATCCACTTAAGTACTGATTAAAAATTACACTTAAAATTAAACGAAATTTGAAAAGAAATTTTTTTTTAAAAAAAAATTCACCCTATTTACAAAATGGCTCCACCTATTTACTTTTAAACACTTGTGTCGTGAGTTGTTTTATTGGGTACAGGTACAGTAATCGTTTTATTATTATTTTTTTAAAAAATAAGGGAAAATTTTTTTGTGTGTTCCTGCTGATAAGCGACATTATCTTAATGTACAGCCTGAATTTCTCATAATTTGATTAAAAGGGTTCTTTTTTTTTAAATAGAAAATAAAATAATTTTAATTTTAATTTAAAGGTGGATCATCGAACAAAAATAATAACCACACTACTGGTGGTGATTTCTCACGCACAAATGGAGCACCGCCAGGTTTGGGAGGTTTATTTGCAGGTGGTATGCCCAAACTAAAATCAGTTGGTCAACGGAACTTTGAACCCCAGAATAATGGTAATAAATTTTACTTAATACGCACTCAATAAAAATAAATAAAATATTAATATTATTATTTTTTCTTTCTATTCAGCACCTCTGCTACCACCAAACAAGAAATCCTTCGCACCCAGTCCACCTGTGTCAAAATCTGACCGAATAAACAGTGCGGCGCCGATAATGACACAAGTGCCTCAAAACACATATCCGGGACCCACGAAGCGGCCTAACGACCGCGGACCTGCGCCGCAACCACCACCGTTGTCCAATAAACCCAACTTTGGCGCAAATGCGACTTTACCTCGCCGGATGGGTCCACCGTTGCCCAACAAACCGCCGGTGCAAGCGAGCAAACCAAACGTCGGCCCGAGACCCAATCTCATGGGTGCGAAACCGACGCCGCCTTTCAAGGCACCCTCGTTACCTGCTAATGCACCAAATCTGAGAAGACCGGCCAGTATGGGTGAACACGATTACCGCAACGGACAACTGGCCAAAGCAAACTTGTTTACGTCATCCACATCGCAGTTAAACGGCTCAATTAACAACCAACAGATGATTGGAACGGTTTCGCCTACACAGACGAATCGAAACCAGCTGCATCACAAACAGATCGCACCACTGCCTCCGACACCGACTGCATTCCGAATGGCCGCGCCGCCCCCTCCTGCAAGGACTACCGGCACGATACCGAGACCTCCGGTGGCCAGACCTCCCCCGCCACCGATTAAAGGTCCCGTCATGGTGTCCAGTCAAGCGGCACCGCCGCCACCACCTCCTTCGGCGCCTCCTCCAGTACCATCTGCTCCTTCGGTTCCTCCGCCTCCTCCACATAGACCTCAACACAACACATTGAAGTTGCCTATGCAACATTCCGTGGCACCCACGGGACAACAACCACCACCACCACCCAGAAGTTCGAGTTGTCCTCCGCCTAGAAAGGCGTCTGGTGGTAATGATGATTTATGATGAGTAGTTTCGGTGATGTGGTTTTAATTTTTTTTTTTAATATTACGTTTAGACGACTTTGAATCCAAGTTCTACCATAAATTCAGGAATATAGGAGAATTGCCGCCACCAGAACCGTATTTAAATTGCCCTAAGACATATAAAAATTGTACGTAAATTGCTTTGTTTAGGTTGTTTCGGTGTGTTGTGTGCCTAGTTTACGGTACAGCAGTTGTAAAATCGTTTATTGACACGTCGACATAAATAATTTGTTGGTTGTGGGTTTTTTTACGGACGTCGTGAAAATAGCTGGTGTGTGAGGACTGGCTATTTTCACATACAAACATACAGATCTGTCTGTGAAAATAGCAAGAATGCAAAGGCCGGCTATTTTCGGGGATGTCCGTGAAAGTAAACACTGTAATTTATTCGTGTGGGTCGCTATGATTACACTGTAATGTAAACTAGGCATTATATCAGTGTATTTTTTTAAAAGAATATTTTTAAATATTATTATGACTTTATAATTAACATTTTTTTCTTATTTTGTTCGACTAATCTGAAGTGGCACGTCAAAAGCCAATGTGACAAACGCCTCTGCGTTCAGGTATTGAAGCTTTAAAAAAAATGGGGAAATTCCAGAGTGTGATTCCTATTATGCACGTTTTTTGCATGACCACCTTTTCGAATATATTCTACTGTTCTAGTCTAGACCGAAAGTTCATCAATTCATTATTTAATTGACTTTTCATCTTACTTTTCAGCTCGGAGGCAACCGCCGCCGCCGCCGCCTCCCATGCAGTTAGGCTCTTCGCCTCTGTTTGCACGATATGAATCCAACTGTTGAAATATAAATCAACCGCAATACCGAGTTTTATGTGTGAGAAGCCAAATAAATAATGGATCGCAAAACTTCTATTGTACATACGATGGATGTAAATAAGTGATTTGTGATACACTGAAAGTTTGATGCACGACTGGAGACAACAAGTGGATTATCAGATCGAACTATTTTCAAAATAACAAGTTATTTTGTCACGAATAACGAAGAAAAGAAGAAAAAAAAATTATATCACTATTTTCATAATTTAATAATGTGTAGTTTCCAAATTGATTTGATTTTCTTTTAACGTAATTTTTTTCTCGGTAGATTTTAAACTACTAGTCACATTCTTAAAAATTTGAAATAATTTGATACGAAATCTCTCAAACATGCATCGTATTTGGCATGGTGCATAGAATCGTAACTTTATTATTAATTTTCTCAAAAACTTTAAACGTCAAAGAGCGGACAATATTATTTAAATGGAAGTACGATTTTTGGAAAATTGATAAAAAAAAATTATTTTTAACCAATATGTACATAATTCAGTTATAAGAAATAAGGTGTAGGAAATAAAAACTCGTTTCAACAAAATGTTTGTTAATTACTCGTGCAAATAATGTTTTATCTACGACTGCGTATTAGTTGCCAAATCGAATTGGCACATGTAACAATCACAAGCGGATCTTATCGGCATCGCAGACTCAGACAAACGTTATCAATAAAAACTCTCTTGCATACACGACTACCGTCCGAATGCCTGCAGCTGCACCTCCTCTTCCTCCGAGGCCCATTAAAACAACACCGACACCTCCACTACCACCACGCAAACCTCATTTCAATGCATCGTCCCATCAAAATTCAGCAGATTCACCACCACCATTTCTGTTGGTTCCACCATTACCTCCTCGTAGAGTAAACGAAAGCAGTTTGAATTTAACTGAACAACTTCATACATCATTTGCAACAGATTCACCACAATCCAATCTGTTGGTTCCACCAATACCTCCTCGTAAGGTGAATAAAAGCATTCCGAATTTAACAGTGCAACTTCAAGCAGCATTTGCGAACAAACCAACAACACCCCCAAGAAGTCCGAATAGTTTTAAATCACGCACAAAAGATTATTTTGGTAATGATAATGTAGCTATTAGATTATCTTGTTTTTGTTTTTTTAATATTTGACTTTTAATTGGGTTTTTAGATGACTTTGAATCAAAGTTCTGCAACAAGTTTAGAAATATAATGGAAATACCACCTCCACCACCATATATGAATTGTCTGAAATCGTACGAAAATTGTGAATATGTGAATTTTGAAACCTGGTACAATAAAATGTAATAAAAGAAACGTTCAATCTGAATTTTTTTTTTAGTTAATTTCTTTATTACTTTGAGAAATCTATTTTTAAAAAAAGAATAACAAAACGGTTAAACGATATGATACCGTTGCGTGTTGTTTTTTAAGTGAGAATATCTTGCGCCTTGTTTTCCAGAAGAATTTCCATCGATTGAACGTCCTTGCACCATTGATCCAATCGTTGTTGCATGTGCGAGATCTAAATAAATTATGCAAAAATTTTAATATTTCAAGTCTAAAACTAAGTTTAAAGATATATCGATTTTATTACCTGTTGACGATCCAATACTCGGGGTTGGACCCAAGTCATGTGAACTTTGCGGTTCACTTGGTCAATGTGGCCTCGAACGAGTGAAAGTGAAAGTGCCTTCATTACAAGCAATTCCACTTCGTCTTCCGGTAACCGTGCTTCTTTTGCAATTTCTGCAAATGTTAGTTGCCGGTTGTTGGCCTGGCGTTTAAACGTCATCTATTTTAATTAAAATAGAATTACGTTATATGAAAGCCACAAATAGGAAATAATGATTCTTCTATCCGAAAGTTACACCACAATTCCATTTGTGGTGTACATGCAACTTGTTACAGCAGCTGCTAATTTTATAAATATTTGCTACTTAATGCAGTAGGTAAAAGAATTCAATGATAATTCAACATGATTTATAAGGTTGTGCAACTTTAGAAAGGTCTTGAAATAAAGATGCTGGTAACCTTAAATATTTTATGATGTTTCCTTCGAGCTGGATTAAATTTGTTCAATTTTTTTCCAGTTTTACCGAGTAAGTAACTTAGGAAATAAAACACCAATAAAAAAAATCATCCACCTTAAACCTAACTTTCCAATCTTGAATAGAATTGATAACTTATTGTATTTAGTTGAATAAATTTGAAACAATTCTATTTAAAAAAATTTGAGAAGGATTTCCCAATCGAACTAAACCCGCCTCGTTTAAGAACAAGGCACCAGAGAAATGCATCGCAATTTTAAATTATAAGATTATTACTAACCTCCATTAAACATAGAAGTGATATTTTCTGTCTCAAAGATAACTCGTTAGCAGCCAAATCAGGTTGGCTGCTCCAAACATGTCGTAGTTCTTCGTATTCTTGCAAGTTGCCACTGTTGAAAATATAGAGCAACTTCACAAGCCAACTTTTTTGAGATGTTTTCAATGCTTCTAAAATGGGATGTGCCAACTGGGAAAAAAAGAAATAAGATTAATAAAATTATTGCTCAACATTAAGCTCACTATTTATTTAATTACCAATTCTCCGAAATTGTAAACTCCTTCTCCAAGTAGTGCAGCAAGGCCGAGATAAAATGCAATCTCTTCTTGTTTATCGGCTATACAAATGAAATAAATAAAAATTCAAACAAATAAAAAACATTAAAATAAAATGTAACAAACCAGGAATAATTGAAAGTTCAACGCATCCTAAGTAACGGAGAGCTTCTTTGTAATATTCGGCGTGTTTGCCCACTCGGCGATAGTAATTGCTAGACAATTCGTAGAATTTAGCGTGGACCAAAGACACTCCATCGATAGTGTCCAACAATTGTTCAGTTTCCTCGATGAGTTTCTGTATAATGTTAAATTGCGGGCATAAATTATCGTTATAATAATTTTTTTTTTTTAAATTACTAACTTTGGTTTCTTCCAAATTTTCTTGTTTGTGTAATTTTATATCACCAATTAATGTTTTGCACATTATTACAGCCTCTGTACTCGATTTTACTTTCGTCTGAGTTTTCAGCAAAAATTCTTCGGCTTGTTTGTTATCTGAAAACATGAATAAATTATTTATTTAGAGCAAAACATACAATAAATAAATTTAAAAAATACCTTTCATGTCACCAATGATGTAGGAAATGATTGTAACCAATGAAAACGGATTCATTCTACTCTCAAATTCAGCAATAAAATTCTCGTACAACTAGAAATGTCAAAATCAAATTTTTATTGTGAACTTATAATGAAATTTTTTATGAAAATACTTTCAGTCTTCCGTCGTCCTCTTTAATCATTTTATCCCGGGTTATAAAATCGCACAGAAGTAAAGTCAGTTGATGCCATAACCTGAATGAAAGAAAACAAAACAAAAGTGAATTTTAGTTTCATATGTGCTGATTCATGACATGAACTTACTTCTTGTTGTAATATTCTTCAAATTTTGTCCAAAATTGTGCGGCCTCCGGATCGATAGCTTTCGCCTGCTGAGCAGTTAAGTAAGCTCCAACGTCTCGCGGCATTATTTCTCAAGGAAAATGTAGAGTTATTCAAGTATTTATACAAAAACAAGCCTACTCGAGTCGTGCTTTCGCGGTGTCAGCAATTTGTTTTGTTTAGTTTGAAAACTCGCCGCTAGGGCTCTACACTAATTTCCTGCTATAACGCTTCAGCTGATGTCCGTATGTTAAAGATGCTCAATCCTGATCTTCCATCTTCATCTCGGCATTTCACTCGATGATAATTACATTAATAAAATGCTGTTAATTATAATGAATGAGATAGATTTAACGCGAATTAATAATTCCGTAGGATTTATATTTATCCTAAAGAATTTTAATATTCTCGAAACAAATGTCTTGCTTGGCGTGTTTTACTCTGATTCATCATTATCTGTATTAGTGCAATAAACCGAAAACTAATCCGTTTATCATTTATTTCAAAATACCATAATCCTAAATAAGCAATAAAAAATAGCTCAGCAAATGCTCTGATTACTGCAATAAATTAAATTTAGTTTAATTAAATCTGAAAATTGAAATTAACATGGTACGTCACAAAAGGTACAATTAAATAAATTTCCCGGTTACAGTAATTACATTTTCATTTCCCAGTATCTTTATTTTTAAACAACACAAATTATACAAATATAGTACATATCAATTTTATCACTAATGCTTTAGTAAACTTTCTACACTTAATTAAAAAAAGGGGGAAGGAAAAGCCAACGTTTATCCCCTTTGTCAATTCATAAAATTATATTATTAGTTGT
>JAQFZO010000266.1:0-29685 GCA_034695885.1 Geophilus flavus
GATGACGTAACCAGTTTGCGAGACCATGCTGGGGTGAATGACCGCTCAGGGACGATGAGGTTTTGACATTGCAAAGTTTTTCGGCATTGGAAATAAGGATGGATGATGGTTAAGAAAAAAAAAATAAAGGGGCATCTGATCACTAAATGATAACGGGGGGGGAAGGTGATTGACGTGTTTTTGTCTTCTCTCTCCCCCACCCTTCATACCTACCCCCAACCTACAACCCCATCTCTCTTTCGGTAACCCCCTAATTCCCTTTTATCCCCCCTAGCCCCCCCTTAACCATAGTTTGTTCCCCCCTGATCGAGACAGGTGGCCACAGGTGGTTTAATTTAGCTGAGTGCCACATTCCAATGGTGGTGGAGAGTGTCAATGACCTTGTAGGGGATTAAAATGGGGGTATTGAATTTTTTGAGAGGGGGAGGGGTATTGGGGTGGTTGGAATTTATTTTTGATTTTAAAATTTTTTTTAAATGGAAATTTTGATTTTTTTGTTTATTTGGTTTTGAGGTTTTGTTTTGAGTTTTTGGCCTTGGCAGTGAGTGAGTGAGATTTGTTCAGCGCTTAGAATAGATTTGTTCTCGTTTTAGCTGGAGGCGAGTCCTACAGGTGTGTTTGAGGTGAATGAACTGGGATGTAGGTAGGACGTTGACCTTGAAACGAAAGTTTGTTGGGAGACTGAAATGCTTTGCTGTAGATTGTGGTTTCTTATGATGGAGGGATTCGCGTGTTATGTTGGGGGATTTCCAGGGGAGAGTTAACCTGTTGTGTTGTGTTTTTCGGGGGGTTTGAAGAGGGGTAATGGGGGGGTTGTATGATTGATGGATGATGGGTTTATTTGGGATTTAGGATTATGTTGGGGTGGAATTTTTGGTATTTTGTGGGATTTTGGTTTTTTGGGGGTTTGAAAATTTCAAATTTGCTGTTATGGATGTGTTTGGGATTTGTTGTTATGAAATGAGAAATTGAGTGTGGAAAATTTAGGTTTTGATTAAATTTTGAATTTTTTTTTGGGTCGAAAAATGGAAAAAATGTTATTTTGGTGAAGTTGACAATTTTGAGTTGTAAAATTATAAATTTCTTGTTTTTTTGTTTATGAAATGAAAAGTCGGGTGTGAAAATAGGAATTTTTAGTTTTTTTGGTCAAAAATAAAAAAAAAATGATTGAATTTGGATGAAATTTCAAATTTGAGTGAAAAGTGGAAATTTTGAATTTTTTGGTCGAAATATTAAAAAAAATGATTTTAATATGGTTGAAATTCCAAATTTCAATTATAAAAGTATAAATTTCTTGTATTCTATTTATATACAATGAGAAATTTGAGTGAAAAGTAGGAATTTTGATGTATTTGGTTGAAATTTCAAATTTCAGTTATAAATGTTGCAATTTTATTGTTTTTTATTTATAAAATGAGAAATTTGAGTGAAAAGTTGGATATTTTATTTAATTTGAGTCAAAATTGAAAGATAAAATGATTAAACTCTGTTAAAAATTCCAAATTACCCGTGACAAAACTTTGAAATCCCTTTTATTTTATTTACAAAATGATAAATTACCTGTGAAAAGTTAGGATTTATCATTACGTGGTTACATTTGTTAATTAAATGCTGCTAATGAACGGGGTTTGTTTTTGGCGTATCCAATTTGGTTTCTTATTTTCTTTCTTTCTCTTATTTTTATTATTTTTTTTTGGTGGATTGCTGTTTGAGTTCAATGCCCTCTGAGGAGTAGTCGGAGTGTTTGTGTGTGTGTTGCCTCGCTCATTTCTACCTCATTTACATAACTCGATCCCAACCTTGAGCTTTGGGTTGAGAATTTCTTTGGATTTTTTTTCTTTTGGTTCCTTTAGGCTATGTTGGAATTATATGATTCGGAGTTCGTTCACCCCGGACTCGGTAAAGAAAAGTGTGTCACACTTAGAAAATGGCGGACACACCACGATGAACTTGAACTTGATGGAAACAACTTTTCTCTCACATTTCACTTTTTTACGTTTTATATAAATTTGTGCGTTTTGGGGATTATGATTTTTTTTTTTTTTGTTAATTTATTGGTTTTGGTTTTGGTGGAAATGTTTTTTGGGTGGGGGATGATGGGTAATTAATGTGTGATGAAAGATGGATGAGGTTTCATGAAATGGTAAGACTGGGTGGAATTTGTTACGTTAATATATTTGGAATTTGAGAACTTGTAAGGAAATGTTGGGGTTTTGGTCTTTGAAGAAAAATTAGTTGAAGTAATAAAAATTTGGATAAATTTCACCAAGAATTGGAAATTTGGAAAAAAAATTCACCAAGAATTGAAAATTTGAAAAAAATTTCACCAAGAATTGGAAATTTGGAAAAAATTTCACCAAATAATTGAAAAATTGGAAATTTCTTTAAAAAAATATTTTATCAGAAATGAAGAAATGGAAATTTGTAAGAAAAATTTTCATTAAAAATGAAAAATTGCAAATTTCTAAGAAAAAATTTTTTTATCCAAAATGAAAAATTGCAAATTTCTAAGAAAAAATATTTTCATCAAAAATGAAAAATTAGAAATTTCTAAGATAAAATATTTTTATCAAAAACAAAAAATTGAAAATTTGGGGGAAAAGGAAATAAATTGAAATTTCTAAGATAAAAAAGCCTTGAAAAAAAATGAAAAATTGAAAATTTCCAAACAATTTTTATACTAAAACTCAAAAATTCTCAAATTTTTTTCTCTTTCTTAAAAAAAATTCCTA
This sequence comes from Geophilus flavus, assembly GCA_034695885.1. Lineage (NCBI taxonomy): Eukaryota > Metazoa > Arthropoda > Chilopoda > Geophilomorpha > Geophilidae > Geophilus > Geophilus flavus. The sequence continues at coordinate 2,733 of JAQFZO010000266.1, forward strand.
AAAATTCTAAGAAACCAAAGATGGGGTTAAAAACTTCCTAACCTTTATTATCAACCCCCACAACCCCACCCACCCAACAAACCAACAACAAAGCCCAATAATTCAAACCATCAAATCAAATCCCAACCATACCAAAACCAAAAAAAAAAAAAATCTTCATCCACTCCCACTTTCTTGCAACACTTAGGGTACAGTTTCTTCACCCCCCATTATCTCCTTTTATGAACCCACCAAAAAAAAAAAAAAAAAAAACCAACCCAAGGGGAAAAAAAAAACCAACCCTCACAGACACAAAGAAAACCATTAAAAAAAAAATACACTCAGAAAAAAAAAAGTGCAATTTCAACATCATCCCATACAAGGACCACTCGATTGTCTTCACCCTCACCTAACTCAAACTTCCTGTTTGGGTGTGGTGATTTCAAAACACTACAATTTAATTGATTTCCATTTTTTATTTATTTTTTAAATTTTTTTTTATTTCACATAAACACATATATAAAATATCATAAATTAAACCCCAAAAAAAATCCAATCTCATAAACCAAACTGCCAAAAATATTCTTATCTAAAAAACGTCTGGTTTTCATCTTTTTCGAGGAGAAATTTAATATATTTCCACGCGTTTCCAAGACTACCAAAGTCAACACATTGATTTTCCCATATCCTACGTAATTTGTGGGATAGACGTAAAAATATTAAAGGTGTGCAAACAAAACATGTGAGAGATTATTTACTTTTTAAGTGATTATTTTTTTTGTTGTTGTTTTGATGTTGTAATTTTTTTGGAGGTTACGAAACGATTTTTGATGAATCGTGTACACAAAGAAAAAAATGAAATAAATAGATAAACGATCGGTCGAATGTATAATTATGGCGGTCGGCAGCTTTTAAAGGTTTAAGAGATGACGTCACTCGATCCCAGCTAGTCTTTTCGGGGTGAACGACCGACACAAATCCACACGACTCCGGAAACTGGACCGGTCGTTGAACCGATGTGCGATGATTGGGTGAATGCGAGGCCTCTAGCGACGATGAATCGAACCTCTTAGAGAAAAATTATTTTTAAATAAATTTTAAAATTTTGTTTTTTCGTTGTCTTTAATAATTTTTTTTTTATAATTAAAAAAATTAAATAAAATTCGGATACAATTTTCATTTTTTATTTTTATTTTTATTTTTTTAATAAATTTCATTTTTTTAATTTTTTAAAATTTAAATAAAATTCGGGTACATTTCTATTTATTATTTTTTAATAATTTTTAATAATTTATTTATTTATATATAATTTAAAAAATTTAAATAAAAATCGATTAATTAATTATTTATTTATTTTTTAAATTTTTAGATCCGAATTTCACAGCGGCGGATTCGACACCGAGTAAAACGTTCGTACCGTGTAAAGTTTGCGGGGATAAGGCTTCCGGTTACCATTACGGTGTGACTTCTTGCGAAGGTTGCAAGGTACGGTACAATTTTTTTTTCAAAAATTTTTCTGTACAAAAGTACAAAATGTAAATTTTGCACTTTTTTGTTGTATTGTGTTATTCGTATAATGTGAAAAAATTGTATTGAAAACAGTGAAAAAGACAAGGTCAAGGGATAACAATGACCTTGGTTAATAATACGTCAGTTCCGGGAAAATGGTTGACGGAAGAGATTGAATAAAAAAGGTGCGAAAAACAATGAATGGAAACGGGTGAAGAGTGTAATAATTTAGGGGAACGCGATTGTGTTTTGTTTTGTGTTGAATCGACGTTATTCTGTGGGGCGTGTGAAAAATAAACAGAAAATGTTGAGTTTAGGGGAAGGTGAGGTTAAAAAGTGAGATAGATAAATTGTTGTCACTACATGGAAGCCGCTAGAGGGCTTTTCTACGTTTTCTATTCTATATACATCATCATCAATTCCCTGGGGATTGATGGGCTGGGACAAGGATTTCCTGAAAATTTATAAAATCCAGGAATATAACCAGACCCTTTTTAAAACACATTCCGGTTTCTCAAGATCCTTGAGTTGCATTCATGAATTAATAGGAAATTTTGCAATTAATAATAAATTACTTAGGTAATAAAATTCAAGAAATTGTTTTGATATTAAATTGCAATCTCTCTTCCATTGTGGATATAGGCAAATATTGACAAACAACACGTATAAATCATAAATAAAATTGATTTATACAAAAAGTAGTGAGTTTGCGCAGTCGTTTTCTTATATGCTTATGAATTTCTAGCAAAATTCAAGAAATTAATTTGACATTAAAATGCAATTTCTCTTGCAAATTCATCCCATCCATTGTGGATATCGGTAAATATTGACAAACATTATGCATAAATCATAAATAAAATTGATTTATATAAAAAGTAGTGAGTTTGCGCAGTCGTTTTCTTATGTATTGAATATTTCTTACATATAAATTCAAGAAATTTTGATGTCAAATCACAATCTCTTGCAAATTCGTCCCATCCATTGTGGATATCGGTAAATATTTTTAAACAAATATGTATAAATCATAAATAAAATTGATTTATATTAAAAAATTAGTGAGTTTGCGCAGCTGTTTTTTTCAAATTTGTGATTGGTAGGGTATACAAAAACTGTCCCAGACAAGGCCGAGATTCAGTAGAGTCTAATTAATGGACGTTTGTGGTCAAACAAACCACCAATTAACCGGTACATGGGAATACCATTAGAGCTCAACCTACATTGCCCAACCAACTGTAAATAAATGCTAATTAATTATTTATCTCTGTGATGCACCCTGTAATTATTAACCAATGAATAACCAGTCCCAAGATCCCGGATCTTACTACTTTATTTTTTTCTTCCTCCTCCTTTATCATTATTTACCTTCAACATTACAATCCCAATTCTCCCGGAACTGAACGACTATGACGTAAAAGGGTTAAGTAAAATAATTTTTGCGATTTTTACATTTTCCCTTACAAAAAAAAAAATAACGGGAGTTTTATTGCGAAAGAAAGTGAGAGCGATTATCCATTATGGAGACATCTATTGTTGATTGTTTGCCACATCCGGGATATTAAGCTTTTGTTGGACAGAGTCGCGAAGAAGAGAAGACGATAATCTGATTGGCGCCAATTTACTCACCCTAGTGCATTATTGCGGTGGTCCCTTAACGTTAAATACTTCCGGGTTTTACCCCCAGCACCCTCTGGTGATTCCCCCCATCCCTATCTATCTCTTCATGGGAAAATTTCCCCCTAAATTTTTATGAAAAGAAAAATGGGGGGAAGGAGAAAAGGGATGATTAGAACTTAGAAGTGCACGTCCTTGATGATTATTTGTTTTCAATTTTCCCCCTGGTTGTTGTTATTCTTGGTTGCTATGGGAATTGCTGTAATGCGAGTCCTGGCAACAACTGGTATGTCATGGTGACGAATTTGGGTTTCAATGAGAAAATAAATTGTTGATGTTATTTTTTGTATTTTTTAATGATGATGATGATGATAATAATTTTTTTGTATTTTGTCACTAGGGTTTTTTTCGGCGCAGTATACAGAAACAAATCGAATACCGATGTTTACGCGATGGGAAATGCCTGGTGATTCGACTTAATCGGAATAGATGTCAGTATTGTCGATTTAAGAAGTGTTTGAGCGTGGGAATGTCCAGAGATTGTACGTGTAAAGTTTGATTTTGATTTATTTTAAATGAGAAAATTAATTATTTGATTGATTTAATTAATTAATTAATTTAATTTTTTTGGTTATTTAGCTGTGCGGTACGGGCGTGTGCCTAAAAGATCGCGGCCTCAGAATGAAGAAGCGCGAGTTATTCAAAATGAAGTGGACCAATCGGCGAGGGAGATTGAAAATAAACAACTGACCAATTATGACACCATTTTAACTATTGCGCAAGCACATCATGCAAATTGTGCATACACTGAAGAAAAGTTGAGGGGAATTGTTCGAAAAGCGGCCGTTTTTGTAAGTTTTTTTAAGCTTTCCTTTAAAAAAATTTTTTAAATTGATTAATTAATTTTTTTTTTTTGGTGTGTGCAGAGTTTGAATGACGGAAGTGTGTCGGATGCCGAAGAAGTGTCGGGTGCTGCTGATAGTTTAGAGCAACAGAAGATTGTCATGTGGCAACATTTTGCCATGTTTGTAACGCCGTCCATCCAGAGAGTTGTCGAGTTTGCAAAACGAATTCCTGGTATGTTCTAAAAACAATAAATTTTTATTTATTGATTATAATATTGATATAAAATTGATTTATTGATTTATTTATTTTTAGGATTTTCCCAGTTGTCTCAAGACGATCAGTTGATTCTGATTAAATGTGGGTTTCTCGAGGTTTGGCTGGTGCACGTGTCGAGAATGATCAACCATATGGACAATACACTTACCTTCAATTGTGGCAGTTACATTACAAAACAGCAATTGGACCTCATGTTTGATGTAAGAAAAAAATATTTTTAATCTTGTAAAAATTTTCAAAAAATTTAATTTTATTTTTAATCAACAGGACGAATTCACCAGCATGTTGTTCAATTACGCTGTCCAAATCAACAGCTTGAAGCTTAACGACACAGAAACGGGATTGCTTTCAGCTATCGTGTTGCTAAACTCGGGTAAATAACAAAAAAATCAATTAAAATTGAATTAGAACTTTTTTTTAACCTTTCTACGGCCGATGAAGGGGCATACCTGGTCTTAAAAAGTCCCGGAATCTGCTCATGTGCATAACTACACAGTTGCGAAAATTTGTGAAAATTGTGAATGGTTTTTATTAAGATTTTGAATGATTTTGTGGCGATTTTTTGAACATTTAAAAACATTTTGAAGATTTTGAATGAGTTTGCAAGGATTTGAAGAATTTTTGAACGATTTTCTGAAGATTTCGAACAATTTTTGAACAATTTTTTGAACAATTTTGCTATTTTCTGAAGATTTTTGGGATTTCTAAGGAAACCCAGAACAAATGAAATAGTTTTCTTGTTAAAGACGTATTATTAGAGACTTTTAAACAAATTTCAAACCAGATTTTATTTATTTTCATTAGTTTTTTTTGCAAGAGACAGGTCAAAAATGACTCACCATGGTCGTACATAACTAATTTTTTTTTTTTTTTTAATTAATTATTAGATCGACCGGGTATTACGGACCACAAACTCATTGGAAGAGAACAGGACAAACTAATCGAAGCACTGAAATTTCAAATAATAAAAAGCCACGGCAGCGAGGCTCTCCCGTTCGCCAGCATACTCATGAAGTTACCTGAACTGCGCAGTCTCGGAAACAAACATGCGGAACATCTCGCTTGGTTTCGCCAAAACTGGGCAAAACTAAAACTACCGCCGCTCTACGCAGAAATATTCGACATACCGAAGTGTGAAGGAGATCTGCAATACACTTAAAATCAATTAAAACGATTGAAACCGGATTTTCAAAATTCGATCGGACGCTGCAAGAAAACAGAAAGAAAAATATATTTAAGAAAAGTAAAGAAAGAAAAAAAACAAATAAATATTAAGTCGAAAAAAACGATTAGTTGGTTTCGAACCATTGATTTTTTTTTTTTTAAACGTCACTACTACGTGGTTTAACTCAAGTTTACTGTTACTCATGACAGTTGGTTGTGAAGATATTTTACTTAAAAATGAATTGAATTTTAGAATATAAAAAAAACCACTGCCATCTATTGACAAATAAATTTGCACGGATTTTGTCCCTGGGGGAAAAAATATTGATTGGTATTTCTACATTATCTTATCGTTTGATTTTATTTTTTTAACTATTTTTTTTGTTTTTTAGCTGTACAAATGTGCTTGTAATTTATATGATAAATAATTATGACATATTTTTTTAAGTAGTTTTTTGTTTGGTTGGGATTTTTTGTTTTTTACTTTAATTTAAATTGTTCTGCTCATAAGTACAACATTCCCAGAATTTTATTTTTATTTTTTCACTAAGTGGTGAATTTGATGCATTTAAAAAAGTCAATTAAATCGTTTTAAAAATTGTAAATAATTTTTTTTCAAGAAATTATGGGAAGAAAATGATGATATTGATCTGATTTTATGTTTTTTTAATTTCTTTAAAAGCGTTTTTAGTTATTTTAGAGGTAAATTATGAGAAATTTGCATGTAAAAATCAGTTTATCTATGAATCTTCCCAAATAATCCATAAATAGATACATTGCGGGTTTAATTCAACTTATTAAAAATTAAACTCGCAGTTTGTCCATTAATGTGGGACCAATGAAATTGTGAAATCTCTCAAAATGCATCAAAATATCACCACTGAGACAGGACAGGTCACAAATAATAATATAATAATAATAAGTTGACTAGAGGCGCTCTGGTTTAAGGTCACAAATAAAAAAAAAACGTAAGAAATATATTTTTGAACCGGGATGGAATTTGATACATTATAAATAAACATAATCCTAAAACTATTGTTGATAAAAACTGGTTTATATAGTATAAAATACATCAAGTTTTAGTATTATAATCATTGAAAAAAATCATTTTTTTGGCTTTAGAAGATGATGAAATTTTTTTGCGTTTTCTTTAGTCATAAAATTCTGTTTTTGAATTTTTTTTATTTTTTATTCACCCCTTGGAGAGAGGATATGTAAAAGTTGTACAAGTTTGTTAAAGAGTTTACATTATAAAGGGTCGCATTGTATAATCATGTAAATACTGAAAATAGAAAAGTGCCTGGGATGGAAAAAAAACTTTTTTTCTTTTAAGTTTCAGTTTTTATGCAAATTGATGTTTTGCAGGTGAAATTGGTAGAAAGGTGATATTTTTTTGCATTTAAAAATTAAATGGTTAAAAGATATAGATGTTAAAGACTGTAAAAAATAATAATAATTAAATAAATAAATAAAAAAATATATTTAAAAAAAATAAATAATAATAAAAAAATTAAAAAAGGGTTAAATTTGGAAATTTGGTGAATTTTTTTTCTTTTTATTTTAGAAACAAAAAGTTGGTTGATATTTGAAATGTATCTAATTTAGAAAGGAAATTTGTATTTTTTTTTTCACCTGTTTTCCCAATAACTTGACAATCTGATGATGGACACGTTGATAATGTCACCGTTGCTCTATTATTACTGTTAAATGTACAAAAATAAATACTTTGAAAATATTTGATACAATGTTACACTTGATTTTTCTGTGTAGTTTATAGAGGTGAATTTGTTATGGGATCGACCTCATGCTTAGTTAAATTTAAATATTGATACTTTTTTGCTTCATTTTTTTATTTTGTGGGGCAAAATGGATGTAATTCTATTTTCTATTTGGCCGTGTACTGTTTATTGTTATTATTATTATTATTTCTTTTTTTGGAAATTTCTTTCTTTGGGAAATTGTCTGAATAAATTGATGGGTTGGTAAAAAATTAATTTTGTTTTTTGCTGTGTTTATTATTTTTTATGATTTTATGAAATGTTTAATCGTTCATTAAAATTTATCATAAATAAAAACAAATACTTACTAAACAAAAAAATAAAAACATTAAAAAACATTTGAATTTGTGAAAATTCGCGCTGAAATTTGATTGGTTTATGATGCAGTCCTGCCATCTGATGCCGTTCGTTTGAACTATTCGTCATTTTTAAAAACAAAAAGCGCTTGTGTTAGTGGCTGGAGAAATTAAAAATGGAGTCTGTATTTTGTAGAATACTTTTGAGTTTAGTATTTTTAATTCCAGTATTATATTCCGTAAGTTTTGATCGGCTATGGAAGTTTTTTGAACCGGCTAACACTATCTTTGTATATATATTTTATTAGAATGAAGAATTCGAGGGACAGATGAGCTTAACAGTTCAACATGCTTTTGATTTTAGTCCTGATGCACCATTCACGAATAGAGGAGTAATTTTCTTAAAATCAATTCGAAATAGCATTGCAACGTATAGCGAGGACAGTGGATTGTCAGTTGTAGCAAGGGAAAAATTACGAGTGAGAAAAATATTATCTTTCATAACAAATAAACAAAAAATAAATTCCATTTACAATTTTAATTTCAGAAACTTGCAAGTCAGGATGGAATTTACAGAATTCGTGTATTGATAAAAGCAGATGATCCCAGTCAATACGTTTCAACATTCATCAAAGCGGTATTATTATATTTACATTAATTTTAATTAAACTTTCATTAAACTTTAATTAAAATTTTATTAATTTTATTCTAGTGCTCATTGTACGAATCGCATCTCTCGGACAACATAATTCTTCATTTAGACCAATCTGGAGAAGTATTAGGTGTTTCCTTGACCACAAATGCGATGTTATGCAACGGAGCAGATGTTTCCGACAACCAGTTAATTCATTTCAACACATCGGTGGAAATTAGACAAATGGAAAATGGACCTGTGTAAGCCAAAACCAAAAACAGAAACACATTGCAGGGTTTTATCAATTTATTTCCCTATTAAAAGCCCTGATACCGCATCATACGTTCAAAAACTAGAAAAAGAAAAAGCAGAAAAAGCCAAAGGAGATCAAACGGAGAATAAATCATTCTTTGCAAAATACGTAAGTAAATTCTAACACTTTTAAAAAAATAAAAATTAAATTAATTAACACAAAATAACAGAAGGAGGATCCTAAAGCGGCCATCTTGGACTTAATTATTAAAGCACTCGCGTACCTTTTTCAAGCTGCAATCTCTTGCGGTTTTATTTTGTTGATTTATTTTATTAGAGTCAACTTATACGGTTACTAATATTTTAAATTTTTATTTTTAAGATTTTATTTTTACACTTTTAAAACTATTTGCACTCGTTACTTCAAACGCACAACTTAAATTTACACAAAAAAATTATATTTACACTTTTACACACTTGAAAAACATTTTTGGCGCATTTTTTGGCGTTTTATTTATTTATTTTTCTCTCTCTCCTTTTCCTAGTGGATGTATATTGTCCCCGTCTTCATTTTCCTTATCATTTCTTCCGCTGCCAACCCTGAAGCACAAGCTGGGGGTGGTCGTTGAAAAGGATATAAAACACCGCTTGGGACGCTTTTCTTCCCTCGGTATATTTATTTTCTCCACATTAATGCACCGAATCGTGTTGTGGAATAAGTTGTAAGCAATTTTTATTCAGAAAGTTGTTTGTTATTATTTTTAAGTCATGGTAAATAAACGATATGATGTGATAAATAAATTTGTTATTTATTAAACGTGAACATTTTTTACAAATAAATTTATTTGTAGTTTATTTTAATTTTTCACCATTTTTTCTATTCTTTGCAAAAGTAATTCGATTCTTCCTTTCATAATCGGTTGTCCTTTTTTTGTTTTTTGTCGCAATATGTTCATTTTTCTCATTTTATTTTCTCTGTATTTTTCTCGTTTTTCTTCCCGTTCTTTTTCAATTCTGGCTTTTTCTTCCTTTCTCTCTTGGATTTCTTCCTGTTTTCTTTTCAGAATTTCTTGCGCTCTTTGGAACGATGTCATTTTGAGTTTTTTATTTATTCTGAAAAGAAGTTTTAGGTATTTTGTGAGTCGATGTTTGTTAATTTAAAATTAAAATACAAACCTTTCGATTCCTTGCTCGTTACTTTCAGGCGCGGTTTCGTCATTTTGTGACTGAAGATGTTTTCTTTCCTCTTTCAAGGTTTGTTTATAGTGTTTTATAACCATGCGTTGCTGTTTCGCATGAAAACCTTCAAATTAAATTATTTTTAAGAACCTTTCGAAGGGATTTAATTAATTCCAATTATGTCTTACCTTTTATTTTAGATTTCTGGTTTTGTCCAGGCTGGTTTCGTTTAAATTTATTATTTTTCCAATGTTTTTCACCAGAGTTTTTCTTAAACGGTCTCCTTTCAGAATCCGCCATCTTTAAAACTGTAGTAGTTCATACAAATTCTCGTTAGATGTCAGGCCATTACAGTCGTTTGCCTGCCGGAAGTGTCTATTGATGTCACCTTTTAGTAATAACGATATTTAACGAAATAAGAAATAAATTTATTTCGTCTGGAATAAAAATATTGAGATTAAAAAATATTTAATCATTTAATTTAGTGAGAATGACTAAATTATCACTAAAATTCACTTCTTTTTCGTTTTCCACCAAATCATCCGATTCCACCATTTCCCATTTCCAACCTCAGATAAAGTTCAATATGGAAGCTGGTTGATGCAGCTGCGAGAGTCGGAGAGGGGAAAACACCTGTCTTTTAAAACAATTTAGTTATTTAGAATCATAAGTAGTTTGTAAATGGATTCGCTAACAAAATTAATCGATAATTACAAACAGTTTGCATTAACGCGGCCGGATCTGGTCACCGACATAGAAACAGGAATAAGATGGATGTCCTATTTCGTACCATGTAAATCACTCTCCCCTTGATCAAAGGTTGTTTTACTACATTAGTTTCGATATATATATATTTTCAGCCAAAACGAGAGAAACTGCGGTGTTATCAGAAATGTTATTTTGCTCTTCAAAATTATTGTCGTTGATGAATGATAATGTTTTCGAGCGATACATACACGGAAATTTATCAGTGAGGAAAAACAAAATAATTCTTATTACTTTCGATTGATAAATGTAATATTTAACTCTATTTTCTCGTAATTTTTTCAGAAAATGACATTTCCAGAAGCAAAAATCTTCAAATTTCTTAAAGTGCTTAATTGCGTCGAAGTTTTCATGGAAATATCGAGTGCCAAATTTGGAGGAAATATTGCAAGATGGATTATTATTACCGCAATTCAACTTATAAAGTAATGAAAAAATCATTTATATATACAGTATTACAAAATTTTACATAATTAAATCAATTTTTTTTCCTTGTTTCCATTTAGAGTCGTTTGTCGTTTCATCTTAATGTTCAAATACAATTTTAGCCTCATTAGAACAAATGCATTACCTGAAACCATAGACAGGAAAGCAGTAACGGAATATTTAAAAACATGTCCCCCATCAAAAAAGTCCACGATATTTAACGAAAACGAAAACGAAAGTGCAGCTACGCCAAAAAACGGAGTGACAAAGTCGACCACGTTCACTTTAAAAAGCTCAGGTCGCATCATCCGGGCACTAGCTGGAGGTATATTTAATAAAATTACAAAAATTCAACGATTTTTTTACTAATTTAACTAATTTTACAGGTTCGAACAAACCCGAAGTGACCCCGAATCTTCAGATAACATCACCGTGTCCTCAGAAACTAGTCGGAGAGATGATTTACACGTTACGGCCTTTAGTTCACTGTATCCTTTAGGATTTTTAAAAATTTATTTTCTAATACAGTCCCAACTCATTAGTTTCTACACCATTCTTCAAATACTTTTTGACAATTTGCAAGTGGTTTTCAGCCACTTCTGAACGATTTTTGATGATTACCAATTGATTTTCATCCTTCCGAACAATTTTTAAATGATTTCTGATGATTTGCAAGTGATTTTTTGTTAAGTACAAACAATTTTCAAATAATTTCAAACAATTTCTGAGTGATTTTTCGTTCTCTTCTGTAGATCTATGTAAAAATAATTCGGAAAAGGCTGGAAATCAATTGGTATTCGTCTAAAAATCGTTCAGAAATGGCTGAAAATCTCTTGAAATTATAAAAAAGTAGTTAGAAAAATAGGGGTAGAAACCAGTTAAAAATTGGGGGTATAAAAATTCGAAATTCGATATTTCTAAAAACCGCACACGAAAAATTTTGTAAGTTTTGGTTTATTTTTCGTTAATACGAATTTTTCCAGCCAATATGTAGCAAAACTCAAACCAAAACTGAGACTAAAACTCGTTAATACTTACAAAATTTCGTACAAATGAGTTATGCTTAAAGCGAAAAACCCGTTAGTACTGCAGGTACTCGTACTAACGATTTGAGTCACTACTAATAACTCGTCAAAGTGTTTTCTTTAAGTCATTACTCAAGTATTATCACTCGCCTTGTTTGGTCAACAGGCGTGGATGCCGTGGTTGACGTCATGGGGCATGGACGTGTTCAGTATTTACATAGCGGGTCAAAGTAAAACGATGCAACCGCTGGAAGTGAGGGAATTGAATCAACGGACACTTGCGTTGTTCTTATACCTCTTCCGCTCACCGTTTTACAGCAATTACTCGAAGTACGAGTCAATAAAATTGATTTTCTTCATTTATTTAAATATTTTTTAATGAAAATAATTAATCCAGGAGGAAGTTATTGGGCTTTATGCGTGGGTTGAAACGAATTCTTCCAATAGGAAATGCAGTATGGAGTAAGTTTAACAAAATATTAATAATTTATACAAACATTTTAATATTTTTTATTTTTTTTTATATAGCGTCGTTTGAAAGTTATGCAGAATTATGGGACCAAATTTATTTCTACGCATGGGATTCGTGAATCATCAGTAATAATAAATACCGGTATGTTTGTTTACTGCTACACAATTATGGGTGAAGTCACCAAAAAAAGAAAAAAAAACTTTCATTTTATCACATAAAATCTCACTTTTATTCACTGTATTTTTCATAAATTAGAAAATGTAAATAAAAGCTATCAAAGGGATAAATGAAAACATTAACTTCAAACTTCATAGATGATGAGTTTGCTTTGCATGGCACTTTTGGTGATGATTGATTTAACGATGACGACTGCGACTACGGCTGTATCCTCGATCCGGACTTTGACTGTAAGACCACGAACGACTTCGATCATAACTACGAGACCGACTGTTGCGGTAATACCGCTTTCCTCCTGTGTAGTTCGCGTGCGCACGGGAATGAGAACGGGATCGGCTGATGGATCTGGAGTAAATAAAATTTCTTCAAGATAAAAATAAAAATTCACAAATCATTTAAGTGTGATTGTGGGATTTGAAATTAAAATATACCTTCCGCGGGAGAGCGATCTGGAACGAGATTCCGATCGGTTACGATATTTGTATCGGTCACGATCCAGTTCTGGACAGTCGCGTGCCCAATGGCCATTGCGATGACAACGATAGCATTCGTCGTACAACTGAAAATCGAAATTTATTTTAGAATTTTTTACATTTTTAAAATTTTTCTTGTTTACTCCAATTCGTACCGCAGGTCTGTACGACGGTCCTCTGGCCCATTCGACAACTATACTCTGACCTCTAACTTCTCGTCCATTCTCGTATTTAATTGCATCCTGGGAAAACCAAAAGAAATAATTAATTAATTTAAAAAAATTTTTTTTACTAAAAATCCCACTTTTTTTGTTCAAAAAAATTTATTTTATCTATTCCAAAGTCTGTCAACTATTCTAATCCTTTCCCCTTACATTAATAAGCCCTTAATTACTTAAAAAATAAGTTTTTTATCAAACAAAATTCCAAATATCACTTCCTCCTCCCTCAATTTAGCCCGGAAATGTTTTTTTCCTTGTATCAGATAAACACAGTTGGTACATATATATAATTAAAAACATACATAGAAAAATTTAAATTATTATTTTTATATTTAAAACGACAGACTTTTTTTTTTTAAAAGATCATTTTCAACCCTACTAATTGGGGACATACTGTAGTCCGGTCTGAAGCGGGTTCGGTCCGGGCTAGGTCACGGCTAGCTCGGGCTACCGGCTGGCAATTCAATGGTGGAAACCTGTCTCATATTAGGTGACAGACTAAACCAATGAAATTTTAATCCAAATATCGAAATTTGTCATTTTTTTTAGGTGTTTTCTGACTTGTGAGTAATTCGAGTGATTTGATTTATTCATTAATTCATCTATTGATTTTTTTGGTATAGCCATGGTCACCTGATATGATAAAATTAGTCATGGCTCCGGGTGGGCTTGCTGTTCAGAGCAAAAAATTCATATTTTTATTTTTTTTAAAAACACAAACTTTTCACGCCTATAAAAATTGTTTTATAAAAGAGAAATATATTTTTTTGCAGGAATGAAATTATGGATTATAGCAAATTAAATTTTCTAGAAATAGAAGGCTTAAAAATTAAGTATTGTCTGCGAATTTTTTTTTTTTTTAAGTTTTTTTATTATGCAAATGAAAATGTATACCTCGGCATCTCGACGATCGTCATAATCCACGAATGCATAAGCTGGTTTGTATGTAAAAGTTATTTATTTTTCTCCTTTTTTAGATTTATTTATCGTACTCACCCATTCCGGTTCCTAAAAAAAAAAAATGTAAAAAGAAAATGGCATGAATTCGAATGCACAAATGTGAGCAAATAAGGAAAATATGAATAAATTCGTCACCATATTTTATGTCGCATCTCAAAAGACGGCCGTATCTTTCGAAAACTTCTTCCAAATCTCTCACTCTCGTGTCTTTACTGAGACGACCGATAAACAGCTGAGCTCTTCCAGACATTCTGCGTCTTTTTTTTTTTTTCAAAAGAGATTTGGCGGCTGCTTGTTTACTTTTACATGTAAGACGTCAGCGTTAGCGCCGTAGCGCATAGCAACAGACTGAGACCGGTCGGGAAATATTATTAATTAAAAGATACATCCTGCATGAAAAATTATATTAATTTTTTAAATAGAATTTTTTAGATGTAAATTTGAATCTGTCGATGAACTAGAATCTATACTATTTTACTAATGAAATATTTAGATGAATGTATAAAATCCGATCGGATTTAAATGCCACTTCCGGTGGGTTTGGCTGCCATATTTACCGCTGACGCACGCGAATGAGGATTGGTGTGTAAAAAGATACAATATCTTACTATTTAACGACAGCTTTATTTCCAAAAAAATGGGTAAAGATAACTTTAATTATCACATTACAAGAAAAATTCAAACGAACGTACATTACTCCCACACCGGGAGTAATTAACGAGATTTAATACATCGGAAGTTCAGCGAATGAACATGTAAAATGAGTTATTTATTTTGCAGGTGGTTTGTTCAGTTACTTTAAAAGTTTAATTGGCACTCGCGAGAGGCGAATACTAATCCTGGGTCTAGACGGAGCTGGAAAAACAACAATATTGTACAGGTTACAAGTTGGAGAAGTAGTGACAACAATTCCCAGTACGAAAAAACTCGAATTTTACCCTCATTTCTTTCGACAGTAATTCATAATAATTTTTTTTATTTATTTTACAGCCATCGGGTTCAACGTCGAGCAAGTTACATACAAAAATTTGAAATTCCAAGTTTGGGATCTGGGTGGACAAACGAGTATAAGGTATATTCTTAGAAAGTGACGAAATTTCCTTTTAAATTTATTTATTTCCTTATTCTCTATTCCAGGCCCTATTGGAGATGTTATTATTCAAACACAGATGCTATAATTTACGTAGTGGACAGTGTCGATCGAGAAAGAATTGGAATTTCTAAACAAGAATTAGTCTCCATGTTAGAAGTAATTTTCTAAAATAAAAAAAAAAGTTTTTTTGGTGTAAATTTTTGAAAAATTTATTTTTTGACTTTAATTTCCTATTTTTAAGGAAGAAGAATTAAAAAAAGCAATATTAGTCGTGTTAGCAAACAAACAAGACATGGAAGGCGCCATGACAGTCACCGAAGTTCATCAAGCGTTGGGTTTAGATGCGCTGAAAACGAGAACATTTCAGATATTTAAAACGTCAGCCATTAAAGGAGAGGGGTTAGACCAAGCAATGGATTGGTAAAATTTATTATTATTATTCATGGGCGGATGCAGGAAATTTTCCGAAGGTTTTCTGAATTTTTTTTAAAGATTTTGAATGATTTTCTGCAGATTTGCTGCAGATTTTGAATGGATTTGCTGTTTTGTGAAGATTTTGGGGATTTTTAACTTTGAAGGGATGTGGGGGCGATCGCCCTTACCTTTCCTTGGATCTGCCC
Source organism: Geophilus flavus (assembly GCA_034695885.1). Taxonomy (NCBI): domain Eukaryota; kingdom Metazoa; phylum Arthropoda; class Chilopoda; order Geophilomorpha; family Geophilidae; genus Geophilus; species Geophilus flavus. Next base: position 18,489 of record JAQFZO010000266.1, read on the forward strand.
ATGTTATTATTCATAAAATAATTTTAACAAATTATTAAATTAATATATTTTTTTATTTTCAGGTTATCTAATGCACTTCAAAACAACAAATGAAAATTAAATGACTTTTTTTTTATAAAAAGGAATATTATATATCAAAAATTGATTATTCATTTAGCCATTTATTCATATTGATGAAACTTCAGTGATAAAAAAAAAATATTAGATTCTATTCCGATTTAAGTTTATTTATTAAATGTCCCATTTGTTTTTCTTTTGTACCGTATTTGGGAATTTAATTACAAATATAAAAATATACAATATTTGGGTTAATTCTGAGTGATTTTTTGTGTTTTTAATAAGTATGTTTGTATAAAATCGATTGAAAATACATCGAGGTGAAGGATGCCTGAGAAATATAACTGAATTGTACATTAAAAACTTGAAAGAAAAAAAATATTGCATTAATTTTTTATTGACATCACAAGTAGCAAAATCCACTGGGAAATTCGTCCGCACATCTGCACAGACGAAAAAAAATGTCGTATTATTTACAGTGATACAAAACTACTTTCTAAAAATCTTTTATCAAAAAAAAAAAAGGAAACGATGATTTATCGAGAACCCAAGCGAAGAAAAACGATAAGTCAAAAACTTCCCACATTTAAATAAAATAGTCTCCCACCAGGTGGCATTTTATTTCACTCATACAAGGATGCTAGAAGCTTTCGGTTTCGTCCATCGTTGGCAAGAGGCTAGGACCGGTTTTTTCGGTGACTAAAAAATTTAACCAATTGAATGAAGTCGGGATATGAGCGTGGGCTTTTCCCCTTTACGCATTCTTAGCCCGTTGCATCAGTTGATCCTATTTCGGGAGCGAGAGCCCACGAGAGCCGGCTATGGCTGTTTTGGTGGTTTTTGTGGTGTCGTTGGTGATTAGTGCCGAATGCCAACTCGTGACTGACACTTCACCTAAGAATAATGGATCGCAAGAAATCAATTTGACTGAAATGTTCAAATTGGCTCGAGACAATGTTTTACGGAATGGAAAAGCGGTTCGTTGTGCTCAACCTAGGCCTAAGGTACATAGACATCGTAAAAATAACCATTTTCGTTTCTATAGTAACCGCATCATTATTATTATTACGCTTTTTATCGAGCGAGGGCGTGGTTTTATTTTATTTTATTTTTCCCCTTTTTTTAGGTTTTAATTTAAGGGTATTAACGCATTTCTATTTTACATAACGGGAAGTTTGTGAATTTCTCAATTCATCGTTTCCTCATTATTATGTCTCAGCATGTCCTTGGGTTTTCAACACACCCACGTGATGAAAGGCGGAAGTAAAGAAGCGCAATAATAAATAAAAATGTATACCAATAGATTCTCATCATAATTGGACGGAATTTATTCAATTCCAGGGTATAAATCTACTTTTATCACGATTTAACGTCAGAAGGAAAATCTAAAAATATTCGTTTAAAAAAATACATATTTTTTAAAAATTCACATTTTTTTATTTAAATTTTTTTCTTCCTCATTTTAGATCGTAAAAGTTCAAACTGTTCATCCCCACGCATTTAAACGTTTCGTGCCGAGTTGCGTTTTGCTACACAGGTGTGGAAAAGATTCAGGATGCTGCGATGATCCTACAACGACCTGCGCCTACAGTCGTAAAAAGAAGGTCGTCATGTATTTCTACGTGGTCAGTTTAGGCACAGACGGAAAGGGCTCGGCCGTTACATCTGAGGGAAAAATAGAGGCTTTATCCTTCGTGAATCACACTCAGTGTACTTGCAGAATAAAAAGAAAGCTTCAACTCAAGCCACACAAACAAGAAAGTACAGTTTCAACAGCTGCGAAATTCGTTTTGGCCGATTTTATTTGGATTTTGTGTATTTTTCTTCTAAACACTATATTGTCTTTGAGATGAATTTTGTTATTTATACTGATATAATCTTTTATAACGTTTTTTTGCACTAAAAAAAATAAGAAAAAAATGAAGAGATTTTATACCAAATGTTTGTTAATAATCAAGGAATGATGGAAAATTGAATTTTGTAGAGTTTTATAGTAATTTTTTAAAGCGGGTTTACTATTACAGGTAAAATGTAATATGAGTTTAAAATTATTGTTGCTAAGCAACAGATACTTTTTTATCAATTGACTTTTTTTTTTGCACGACATTTATATTTTTTCTGTTTATGATGGTTGGTAAAAAAAAATGATGTAAAAGTAGAAATTAAATGCTGTAAATGCATTTTGGTTATGAAATTAATGTTTAGTCATGTCACAGTCCTTAGGACTGTGGTGATGTTTTTTGATGAAATTATGAAAAATTGTACATATCTTCCATGATTTATTTATTATTTGCACTTGAAATTGTAATAAAATGTTAGTACAACTTTTTTCAGTGTTTATCTTTATTTCAAGGCATCGATTAATCATTAATTTAACATTAAAACAAATTATAATTTCATATTTATCCTTGATTTAATCTTCGATCAATATATTTTTCAAATGTCACAAAAAGAAAAAAAATTTGTGATCTGTTTATGTGAGTGTTGCAATATTTACTTTTGCGTCAAAAATTAAAATTACGGCCTTGTCATAAATTAAAAATATCTCTTTATATCTACGACGGGATGACAGATTACATGGTAACTTAAAGAAATTGCCACCAGAGGTCCTCGATCCCTTCTAATCTTATCCAATCACGTGATTCGCGAAATGGCGGTTCTCAGATGATGTTCTCTATGAAAATAGTGAAAATAGAGGGAATTTACTTATATATTTAACATTTGTATACAGTTTTACCAGTTTTTAATCGATTGCAATGGATCACGGAGGTTAAGGTGAGTGAAAAAAAAAACGAATGTAATGGGAATAAGTTGGAAAATCAAAAAAAAATCGGAAAAATTCAAATTTCTCTGTTGTGCTGTGTGCAAAGTGAGTGCTGCGTGCAAAAAAGAAAAATCCTTATACCTGACTACATTTTCGGCAAAATTCGCGGGACACGACCCACGAAATTAGACTATCGACTTTGATCAAACCTTTAAACAACTGATAAGAACAAAAAGCGAATTCTTGTTGGGTGAGTACAAAATTAGCTCTATTCCTGATAAATGTGTGATCTAAGATTAAATAAAAACAAAATAGATAATTGGCAAACGTGATTAAACACACATCGTGGCCACGATTAGAAACAAAGGATTTTGTCTCCCCACTTAACACAACTCCGATTTCTTCATTTAAAAAACTTATTTATTTAAAAAACAAAACTGTAAATAAAGGTTCCGGGAAGGAAATAAAAGATTTCAATCATTTAGTCATATATTTCTTTACAATTTTGAAAGTTTTTATTTTTTTATTTTTTCATTTTCATGTTCCAAGATTGAAAATTCGACGCAATGGGTCGCTACACCGGTAAAAAATGTCGACTTTTGAGTATGTTCGGACTGACGGCGAGTTTTTTCCTCGTGGAAATCGTCGTTGGTTACATGACCAATTCCATGTCACTCGTGGCCGATTCCTTTCACATGCTGTCGGATGTGGCAGCATTAGTTGTTGCCTTTTTATCTGTAAAAGTAAGTTATTGCAAAAGAGAAATTTGTGATAAAAAAAAGTTAAAAATAAACAATTTTTTTTTAAACAATTTTTTCTAGATGTCTCCACGGAAATGGTCGAAAAACACATTCGGCTGGGCACGTGCTGAAGTGCTGGGCGCATTAGTGAATTCCGTATTTCTCGTCGCTCTTTGTTTCTCTATTTTAGTGGAATCTCTAAAACGATTTTATGAAATTGAACCGATTCGTAACCCGGAGCTGATTCTCTATGTCGGTGCAATGGGTTTGCTGGTCAATATCATCGGATTGGCTCTCTTTCACCGTGAGTTATGGTTCAAAATGGTTATGAAAGAAGAAAAAAAATTAGTAATGAGGCAATAACAGTGATTCTGCACTAACTGCATTTTTTTTGTGTTGTTGACGAGTGAAGGTCGTTTCAATCTAGTTATGTAACGTTTCATGTTTGTAACATTTGATACTTAATACTTTAAACCCATAAATGAAATTTTTTTATTTTTTATAATTGCTTAATTGGAATAACACCGTAAAATTATGAGTAATTATTTTCTTTCTTAGAAGGAATCGATTATAAAATGGTTACACTGATTTCTTTTTTCTTTTAAATTTAAAGTGTTATTGTGAAAGTTTAAATTTAGCATAATGTAATTTTAATGATTTGCAAATTATTTCAGGTCACGGATCTAGTCATTCACATCATCCGCACGTTGCAAAGATCCAAGAAATGAAGGGCGAAGAAGAAGATATCAACGATAACGACGATCAGTACTCACCGACGAGTTCGCTGAGAGGAAAACACAAACACAAAGCTGGACATAAAGCGGAAAAAGCCGCACAAGAACAAACAACGAGTTCTCATTTAAACATGCGAGGTGTATTTTTGCACGTGTTGGCTGACGCGCTCGGTTCGGTCATAGTTATTATCAGTGCCTTAGTTATCTGGATGACAGATTGGGAATATAAGGATTATGTGGATCCGTCACTTAGGTATTAAATTAGAAATTAATGAGAATTTTATAGAGAATTTATTGATTTTTATTTGTTTGTTGTTTTTTCCCATAGTATCGTAATGGTGATTCTTATAATGAAGTCAACTTGGCCACTGCGTAAGTTTTATTATTCACTAGAGCTGGGACTTTAATCGATTAAAGTTTTAACTGATAAAAAAATTTCGCATAATCGAAATCGATTACTCAAATTCAAATGAAGCCAAAGATAGTGCGGATTGGTTAAATCGACGAAAATCGATAAAAATCATCAGAAAAAGGCGAAAATTGATGGAAAACGGTTGATTTGCTGCAGATTTCTGTCGAACTGCTCTTGATTTCAATTGATTTTTCCTTAAAAATTGGTTTCAATTTTTTAAATTTTTCCTAATTTGACCAATTAATTTTTTGGTTTTTTAATGTTTTCAATCAACTTTTTCTAGCCAATGAAATTGTCGACTAATCGAATACCAGCTCTATTATTTACGAATTTAATTTGATGTTTGAATAACTTGATTTTCTTTATTTAGTTCTAGAATCTGCTCTTATTTTGCTTCAAACGGTACCCACCCACATTCAAGTAGATGCAATTCAAGAAAAATTGTTGCGACAGGTTGTTTGCTTTGAAAAAAAAATTTATTTTAATTTCTTGTGGAGAAGGTTTGTTTAATTTTTAAGTTTTGTTTTGATATATTTAAAAAAAATCTAGATCGATGGAGTTCTTGCTGTGCACGAATTTCATGTGTGGCAATTAGCTGGCGACCGTATAATTGCTTCTGCGCATATACGTTGTAGGAATTTAGCAGATTACATGCTCATAGCTGAAAAAGTTAAAGAATTTTTTCATAATGAAGGAATTCATTCCACTACTATTCAACCTGAATTCGTTGAAGTGAGTAGGGTAATATTTGTCGGAATTTTTTTGGCGGTTCATTTTCATATTATTCAAAAAAATTAATTTCAATTTTTAATTTTTAGTATCAAGACGACATCGGTGCAGTGGACTGTATGCTGGACTGCCCACCGAACAAAAAATGCATCGCTTCGACGTGTTGTGGGCCCACCAAAGATTCGCCGCGCGCGTCCACACATGGGATCGATAGAATCGATAACGATTGTCGACAACGATCAGTAAATTTGAATGGTTGGACAGGTGGTGAAGGGTCAGGGACCTTCGATTTACCGTCTGCAATGGAGTCTGGTAGTTTAATCAATCAACCCACGGCACCGATTGGTGTCGTTCAAGAAAGAGAAACTTCCACTTAGTTTATTATAACTTTTATTAACAACAACAACAACTGTATTTCTTTTTTTTTATTATCATTATTATATTATTATTATTATGGTAATTGGACCAGTAATTGACGGAACTTGTTTTCGAATTTAATTTGAAAGTTTTATCGGAATGGTCTTTTTGTAGAAATTTTTTTCTATTTCTTTCATTTTATTTTGTTTTATTTTTTTAAGTTATTTTTAAAAATTTGAATTGTGAATTAATATTTCTGAAATGAAGTTTAATATACCTGTTTAAAGGATGCAGAGAATTTATAATATCGAAATTATGAAGTGCTATTTGCGATCTCTCGCGGTTTTTTTTTTCCCCCCTGTTTTTTGTTTTATTTTTCAACTATTTTTGTTTAGGGTTTGACATGATTATTCATGAAGGGAAACAAAAACGTAGAGCGTTATTATCTGTTACGAAAATTCCTTTTATGGTACTCATTTGTACAGAGGTTTGCCACATTACGTGAGATTTATACGATTTTTTGTAGTGTCAAATTTGGACTACTGTCAGTTTTTATGATGGACTCGAACAAGTGAATTTAAGTGTCTCCTTTTTATGTAATAAAATTAATGTCCGGTTGTATAATTATCGTGTTATTTCATTTATAAAAAGGGAAATTTTTATCGATAATGCTTAGTGGATGCGATATGACGTCATCGTTGAGTGAAAAAAAAACGGAACTTTGACCTTAACAAGATGGCGGCCTAACATGATAATTTGCAGAATTTTAAAGAGTTACACTCGTCTGTCGAAAGGAATAAATGGTATAACACGCAATGTTGCTGAAGGTTATAAAAACATGAATACAAATTCCAACTGTAATGAAAAAGTACCGACAGCTGGCATCATTAGTAAGCATTGAATTTTTACTATAAATATCATCACTATATAGGTACTGTACTTAAACATGAGCTTCATTTTTCCAGTTATAGGAGACGAAATAATTAAAGGACAAGTGCAAGACTCTAATTCTAATTTTTTGTGCAATAAATTATATAAATTAGGAGTTCGGGTGGAAAGGGTAATTAAAAATCGTAACTTTTTTTAAAGTTTTAAATATTTTCGTTTCAGATCAGTGTCATAAGGGACGATATTACTGTAATTGCGACAGAAGTTGAAAGTTTTTCACGGAAATATCAGTACATTATCACATCTGGCGGAATAGGTCCTACACACGATGATGTGACGTATGAAGGTTTATCATGAGTTCATCACGCAGCGATTTCATTGAAAATTGTATCTAAACTTTTTATTTCGCTGTAGGAATAGCAAAAGCGTTCAAAGAACCCGTACAAATTCATCCAGATTTAGAAACATTCGTGAGAAAATTCTTCCCAATCGTTAGTGCGAGCGATCCTGCACTGAAATTAGCAACGGTATCAAATTAAAAAAATCTCTGTAATAACTATAATTAAAGTTAATGATTTTTTTTGGTTGCAACAGATTCCGAAATCAAGTAGACTTTTTCATAAAAGTCGATTTCCATTCCCGTTGGTGTGCGTTCACAACGTTTACGTGTTTCCAGGAGTTCCTTATTTGCTGGAAAAATTATTTAATAACGTTGGGAAGGTAAAACATCTGTTTGCTTTTTTTTTTTCATTTCTTTCTTCTATTCTATTCTATTGAAATTGTCATATTTTTTTCCGTGTGTGTGATAGGATTTGTTTAGTCATCCTGAATTTCAGCCGTGTTGTAAAGAAATTTACATCAATATACGCGAAGTTGATATCACTCCAGTAATTAACGAAGCTGTAGAAAAATTTAAAAAAGATATTATATTCGGTTCGTATCCAGCGTTGAATCATAGTTATTACAAAGTGAAAATAACGATGGAATCAAAAGAAGAAGAGAAAAACGTAGCAGCAGAGAGTTTCTTCAGAGAAAAATTGCAAAATGGTAAAATTTAAATTAAATTTACGCATTTAAAATTTTATTTTTTCTAAAATTTTTTATTTTTTATAGGTGTTTTAAGTAGTTTCGATAACGAACCCACGTTAAACATCACGTCCAAACTCGAAGTATTTTTAGAGACATGTAAAAATGATGAATTAGTTCGAAAAGTCCAAAATTCTATCGTAATTTTGGAAGAATGTTTTAAAAAATACAAGTAAGTCGACATTTTTTTTGTTTAATTGATATTTTATTAATAATAAATTAACACATTTTCCAGATTATCTGAAACTTGTCTTAGTTTCAACGGTGGAAAAGACTGTACGGTCCTTCTACACTTGGCATATGCAGTAGCTGAAAAAAATTCCTTATTAAAAGACAACAAACTGAGAATCCTCTACATCCGCGATAAATCACCATTCCCACAAGTCGAACAGTTTGTTCAGCAATCAAGTGTTCGTTATGACTTCAATTTAACCACACTGACTGGATCAGTGAAAACTGCGTTGAAAGAAATGAAGTCGTGTCACTCTGACATCGGCGTCACAATCATGGGAACCCGTAGAAGTGACCCACATTCAGGTTATTACACATTGACAGACATTTAATTTTTTAAAAAATTAAAAATAATTATAATTTCTACAGCCAAAGCTCTACCGTTTCAAGAAACCGATGCAGATTGGCCGAAATACCTTCGCGTTTGTCCGATATTAGACTGGAATTACGATGACGTGTGGGAATTTGTTCGTACTCTGTACTTACCTTACTGCGAATTATACGACAAAGGGTAAAATAAAATGGTTTTTTAAAATTTTTACATGTATTTATTTAATTTAATTTTTTAAATAAATTTAGCTATACGTCAATTGGTCACATGGATGACACAATACCAAATCCGAAGTTGCAATACACGGACGATCAGGGATTCGTGCAATACCGTCCTGCGTACGAGTTAAAGGAAGTGGAAGAAGAACGATGTGGTCGGTTGTCTTGATTAAGAGAATTTTAGGTGATGAAATTCCTCGAGTTTAGATATATAAAATAGTCAGAAAATAATGTAATTGTGGGACAAATGGTGTTTTAATTGGATAAATTATGTAATTCCATCAGAATAGGGAGACAGAATTCTTTTAATTTTTACATTATTTATTTATTATTAAAAATATCGGTTGAAATAGGTCTCGAGAATTTGTTGTCTGTGAAGTAACGCTAACGGCTTGGTCCATACAGCAGCTGTTGTGCCTTGATGGTTATGGCAAAACGAACAATCTCGAACTTTCTTGAAGGATTCACATCTGCCGCTTTTTTTCATCGGACTCTGTTTGTGACATTTTGCTGTGAGCTTTGCGTGACATTTCTTACACAAGATCTCCGCTTTGCTCTGGTAGTAAATACCGATCGGTAGTTTGTTACATTCCATGCACTGAGGAAAAATATTTTTCAACTTTTGAAGTTTGAGATGATGATGATGATGATGATTATTACTTTGTCTTCATACGTAGGTACACACTTAATCGTGACTGGGGGAATGGTCGTAATTTTTCCGCCGAATGCTTCCAATCGTTGAATTTTTTCTTTAGGTAGAATAATACCGGAATAAGTACCCGGGCTTTCTTGTTCAAAATACAAAAAAAATAATAACTCATGTATTTTTGATTTGTTTTGGTTCCATCATTACCCGGGAACTTTAGTAATCGACTTGATAACTGGTTGAAAAGTTGGACGTTTGGAACCGAAGGGTACGGCTGCTCGTTTGATCGGTTTTTCTTTTTCCATATACTCAAACTCTGTGCTCGGAATGTCGCAGTATGTTTTAAATCTTGGTTCAGTTCTGTACACGTAGCCTCGTTTGTTCGCGATTTTTTTACTCGACTCTTTAACTACATTGAGCACCTAGAAATGAAAATAACTTTATTTTAAATTTTAATAATTAATTTAAAAAATAAAATAAAATAAATTGCTTACATCTTGTACGTTATGCATTCCTGGGCCAACTGTTGGCAGTCCTTTCGGTTTTAAGTATACCAAACTCATTCTGGTGGTACATCTTTCTTCTGGAAATGTTTTTCTTTTGGATCCTGATCCAAATGCAACATGAGTTTTTTTCGGACGTTCTTGAAAAATAAAAAAAGAAAAAGAAGCAAAGAAAATATACAATAAAATATTGAATAATTTACCTAAACCTCTCAGAAATTTTTGCAGATCGCCCATATAGGGTAGGGGTAGAAGAAATTGGCGAAGAAATCTAGTGGAACAAATTTGTTTACTGTTGGTATGACAACCATTCGATGACTCTCGGAGATACCGGAGATGTGACGTCATAAGGGTGAAGCCGGTTTTTACAACTGTCATGGTGGCGTTGACGGCTTGAAATGTGTGTTCTTGGGAGACGTGTTTATGAATAATAATTTCGTTAGAGGGCAATTAATCTACATTAAATCCTATTCATGTGTGTATAAGGTAATTATGCGCTATAGTGACGTAATATATTCCTATTTTGCTTTCTTTTTATACGTTTAAACCGATTCGGCGTAAATTGTTGACATGATTTGAGTTTCATTTTTCTCCTCAATAGATTATACATTATTCTTAAGCAAGGATTAGCCACAAGACAATATTTAAAACATAGAATTTCAAATGTCCACTTCGACCGAAGACGTTCTGCAAATAGTCAATCATGTCAAACACAAGAAAAGTGACGGAGTTTTGTATGTTATGGGCGAAAGGCTTGGCTGGATGATTAAAGGAAGAGATTCCTTCAGCATCAGCCATAAATATGCCGACATCAAAAGTAATATTTTTTGAAAATAAACATTTTTGCCTTTATTATTTTATTTATTATTTTTGTAATTTAATTTTTTTTATTCAGTGCAAAAAATTTCTCCGGACGGAAAGTCGAAAATTCAGCTTCAAGTTGTTTTGCATGACGGCGGTGCGTCGACATTTCATTTTACAAATCCCGAAGGAGTTGAAGCACAAATTACAGAAAGAAATTGCGTAAAGGAATATTTAATACAACTTTTACCCAAATTTAAGAGAAAAGTGAACAAAGAATTAGAAGAGAAAAACAATTTACTAGCCAATGATCCTGAATTATTTCAACTTTATCGTGATTTGGTCACGAGTCAAGTCATCTCAGCTGATGAATTTTGGGCCACTTATTTGCCCGTAAGAATTAATCACTTATTTATGCGGGAAAAAAATGTTTTATGGTTTATTAAAATTATAGGAACGGTCACAAAAAGCACAAGTTACTTCGAATCAGCTTACGGGAGTTTCAGGCGCATTTTTAGTGAGTCGACCTTTCAAAAACTTAACAAAAAAAAGATGGAAAATTAATTTAATTTTTGTTTATAGGCTGATATCAAGCCACAAACTGACGGATGTAATGGTTTGAAATATAATTTAACGGCGGACGTTATTGAATCTATCTTTAAGACATATCCACAAGGTTAGATATCGAATTGTGTCATTT
>JAQFZO010000267.1:0-29667 GCA_034695885.1 Geophilus flavus
AAATAACGGTCGCACGACCAATGAGCCTGTGACGTGCGCTTCGTGAAATACGGTGTATAAATACGGTAGTAAGGTGTAGCGTGTTTCGATAGCGAATCGCGCAACTCGTTTGATCAAATCGTTATGCATAATTGACTTCTAAACAGAAATAAAAATAATGAATATGTCTTTTCACTTATTCGGGAGTCAATATTACGGAATTTCCGGGATATGGCAATTCGACAAATGGATAAAACAAACCCAAATGAAGCGATCTTTGACATATCGACTCATTCAAAGTGTCGCAAACTGTTTCTCCTACCTGAAAATAAATTTTTTAATCAAAAAAAGAAAATCAATTAAATTAAATTAAGTTAAATTTTAAAAAAAACTTACGTACGGCATTCCCAACAAATTAAACTCTAACATCGATATGATCGATAACTTGATTTGCGACGTTTGATTCATAGTTTGCCTCGTAAACCAGTGGCCACCGTACGCACTACTGCCAGCAAATGTCGAGCGACTGAGCAATAAAAATCTCTTTTTCTCTTGAAATGCAGTCAAAACATCAGCGGTCGTTTGTAGCATCGAATGACCGTATAAATTATGCACTTGCACGTGTCGTAATTGCTGATGTCCCCACGTGTGCACTGCATCCATGCACAGTGTGTTGTTTTCCAATAAATTACCAACAACTCCTAGAAAAAAAATACGAAAAAACATGTAATGTCTTACAAAAAAAAATGGAATGTGTCATTTACTTGGCACATAAGGTGGGTCGTTATAGTAGGTATCGTTGCAACCGGAAATGGAACCGGAAATGGTTGTGTAAGGCTCGTTTTTGTCCTTTTAAAAAAATTTATGAAACATTCTGTTAAGTTGTCGAAAGAGTAAATAAGAAGTTTGGGACACGACTTACTAATTTAAGCCCTGCGAATGGGATTTCGTTGTACAGTTCCGTCAATTTTCTTTTCCACACTTTTGCTGCTATGCTGTTTCCAAAATCGGGCATAATTACAGTTTTCGAATTAACCTATATGGAAAATCGGTAGAGGATTTAAGTGTGTGTTTGCTTAACTAAAAGCTCCGCAAACTCACTCTAGTTTTCAAAGTTTGTTGAGCCGAATAATCCTTTACAAATCCCTGTTTACTCAATTCCCCATCATCGACTCCTGGTTCTACTGATAAAATCATCTCCTGTCCGCGTTGTTTTAACTCCGACGTTAAATTCTTTATCAAACGCTTGTCGACACTCGCATCGAGTATGACCGAATCCTAAAATCGCGAAAAATCCACTGAATTTCGATCGATCGATAATTATAATTATAAATATAAATAAATGATCGAGTGGACTCACAAAGGTTAAATTATTTCTATTCATGAAATTTATTGCTGAAGTGTATTGATTTGGAAATTTCAGATTCGGGAGATGTAAATGAACGCCCAAAGCCCAATATGGGGGCATGAAAGGTCGACCGACTATTTCTGTGTATTGCTGAATCACGTCGTCAGGCGTCGGCCCAAAAAACAAATAAATATCGATGATTCCTCCGATCATGTTGAAGCTGAGCGCTGGGTACGGTTGATACTGGACGTCTTGGAAGGAAATAATGGACAATAAAATAATTCAATACGGCACGTGTAAGTGTAACTAGAGATGAGATCTGGATTTGGCTCGAGTTTGAAGCTTAGTACACACCTGCTGTACTATTTTTTTTTAACGTGAAAACTGATAGTAAAGTGAAAAAATGCACTTCACTCGTTAATTTCACTCAGCTGTACACAGCTAAGATATTTCCACTTTAAAAAAATTTCATTTAAGAATGAAAAAACAAGCGTTTTCATTCGCATCCTGCATGAAATCGCAGACACGGCTTTTCACGTGAAGAATTTTTCACGTAAGCTGAAAAATTTCTTTTCACTCATAGGTATATACTAGGCTAGAGAGTGGAAAAAAAAGTTGTGACCGGGTCATCCACAAGACACAAGTCAATATCACTACCACGGTGGTCACTACACAGCAATGCTGCAATGTAGTGCAGTGAAGCTGACTTGTATCTAAATTTACGACTTTTAATTACAACTTATAGTCAAATTAATTACGGTCTAGTTCTGGGACCAACGAGAAGGGAAATATTGTGGAACTGGGACTAAAAAAAAAAATTGTTCCTGATCTCATCCTTGTGTCCAGTCCACCCAGACCCTTTTTTGCATCGCATTTTCAAGACCGCATCCGCGATGCAAAGAAAGATCTGGGCTTAATTTTAATTATTTATTATTTACCCATTGGATAACTGTTTAATAAAAGCATTCCGAATGCATTGCCATCCAGTTCCCTGCATAAAAAAAATGGATGTGCGCCGTGACTATTGACTCCGTCTTCCATTTTAGCATTACCACTCGAAAACAATGTCCAAATTTGCCATTTTTTTTTCAAGTGATGTAAAACGTATTTACTGTAAGCGATGTGCTCGTCGTCGAATGGGCGACTCAAACCACTCAAACCATAAAGTCTAGACTTCTCTGGTATTGTGGTCGTAAACTGAATGTATTGATTGGAAAATGTAAATCCACCCAAAGACGTGTTGAATCTATAGAATCAAATAATATTGAATTTTACAAAAAACATTTTAAAAAAATACTATTTTTTTGAAGGCTGAATTTTTATGATTTTATTACATGGTCTGTTGGTTACTCAATCTTCTGACATTTATGTTGAAAGGCACTTCGCTCTTGTTGTAACTCACAGCGTACAAGGCACCATCAAATGGATCTTTAATCTTACTATTCTTTAGTATTGGCAGAACCGTTTCCGGCACTTCGAATCTGTCTTCGTACTTATCGTAATACTGAAATAAAAAATATTTCTTTTCTAAATTCAAATTTCTGATATTAAATTTTTGACTTTTGTTTAGTCTATTTTTAGATTTAGTTTCGGTTTTCCTGTTTTGGATCATTACAGTTCAAAGATCAATTTCAGTGAAGTGATGACAAAGGAAAGTGATTTCGTCATTTTTGCCTCTCAGCCCAGCCACTGGAATACTAGGTGTGAAAGGTCGAAGGTAATAAACCAAATACTCTCAAATGACAATTTTCATCACGACCTTCGAACAAAAGAACCTTCGTCCATTTTCATTTATTTTTATCTCCATCAACTCATATTAATATTTTTTTGTTTTTTGCTCTACTCATATTTATTCCTTGCATTTTTTTTTATTTTTATTATTTTGTTAAATTATGAGATTGATTAGAAGTGTTTCGTTGCTCGAGACAAGCGACTCCACCCAAATGAAAGCATAATGAAAATGAGATTGTACTTTTTTTAATAAAAGGCTATTATTTCCTTCCTGGAACTTCCAAGTTACAATCGTACAACTCGAGTCGATGTATAGTACCGTAACCGTAATTTATGTTCATTGATAACCATAAGCCATCGAAAGCATGCCATTGTCAAAAACGTCCGTAGACGATGAGTAATGACGTCATCGATCAGCGACATTAGCGGTCGTAATTAAGAATTAATTGTTTATTTGTGTCGTCTTGTCTGGCCACCATTTTTTTGGGCTTTAAAAGTTTTCTAGCCTTTCGTGCGTGCTCGTCCTTGCTCGGAAATCAAGTAACAAATGTATGAAATTTAAAAGCAATTTATTCGCTACGCTCTCGTCAAAACCGACAAGAAAATGGTGAGTAAGATATTGAAAATTTGACCTTGGTTTGATGATGGAATCTTTCATAATCCACGTGAAAAATCACCAAAACAAATCCAAAAAAGGGAAATAAATCAAGTAAATATATAAACAACAAAAGAAAATCAACTGTGAGGGTAAAATCTTTAGTATTTTCACTCCAAAACAAAAAACCTCTGATATTGATCCCAAGCGGAGCCTCAAAAAACCCATTTGGGATCTACAAAAAGAAATAAAACAAATGCCCTTTCACGTTCCGTGATCTCCCAGTCCTTACATAAGCCAAAGAAAGAAGAAAAAAAAGGGAACTCAAGCTTGCACGAATGTAAAACGATGCTCGGGGTTTTCTACGAAGACTGATTCTCGTTTTCATGTGACTTTTGACCCGGTTAAATCTATTTTCGCATTTATTGTTTACAAATACGACGTCTAACAGTAAGCGTACTCTATTCTAAATATTTTAATTCTTCCTTCTTCTAGATGTGTTTTCACTCCGAGTACTTCCAAGAAATCAACAGAAACTTAACAACATAAGAAGAAATCGACTCGACTGTAAGTAAATGTGTTTTCTACGGTACTATTTCAAAACTCGTGGACAGAACGCGTGATTTTTTTGCCATTCATTGACAAATCAGTAAATACTGGTGTCGTGTGTCGCATGGTGAAATATTAACCGATATATTTGACTATTCGACCATTCAATCGAAAGAATGTATTAAAATTTTTAATTTTTTTTCGATACTGAGTATTCCAACGCGTGTTTACACTTTTATAATCACGATGGGGTGTTGAATTTCAAACTAACGTGAAAAATATTGGTGGAATTCTTGCGATACTTCATCCAAGGTGACATGAAAATTCCATCATCATCACAAAAAAAAAAAAAAAAATTCTCACCTTAAGTCTGAGTCGATACGGTGTCTGTTCTTCGATCCTCAACGCTAAATACCTGACATCATCCCAATAACTCGGCACGTCCATCCGTTTCAACTTGATCTCCCGTCCGTTTGCGAACGATTCTTCTTCCCCCGTGACCGCATACCCGTAATTTTTGGGAAAAACACACCTAGGGTAGTAGGAAGAAAGAGTTTCCGACACTTTGACCCAACAGCAACCCCGTCTCTTGCACTCGGCTTCTGTCACCCCGCGGTCCGGATGACAGTTTACGTTTGGCACCATAAAACTTTCGATTTTTGCGGGTTGATGCGAGCATTGCGGCTTCCAACTGCGATCGGGTGTAGGTTTGTTGTGATTGATGGCGAAATGAATGGTGAGGATTATGATGGCGAGGAATAGAAGTGATAATACGAGTCCGATGACTATGCGTTGCCTTGAACGACGCGACTTGGGGCAGCGAGTACCCATTATTCAGGAATAGTAAACAGTGAGGTTGAGTCGGTTGGAGTCGGAGGTACAGTATAGCAGACGATAGTTATTCGATGCGTGCAGAACAAATCTCTGGTGTTGTTGTTAGAACGAATCGCTGCTCTTGTCTCTGTCTCTGTGTCGGGGATTAAAAATTGATAGGGCGTAGCCACAGTTGGGTGATTTTTTCGGGTTCATGTTTTAAGTAATGAGGTTAAACAAAGATTATTCATTTATTATTCTTTTCTGGGGGTTTAATAATGCCTTTTTCTTTGGGTGAGGTTTTTGAGTACTAAATTCAGAGTTTTTTAAAGTGTTTTTTGTTGATTTTTTAATTATTTTGAAGGAAAATTGATGTTTAATCGTGAGTTGTTGTGTTTTGGTGATGTTTTGAGTGGTTCAGAGTCGCATTGTTGTTAAAAATTGATGAATGAAAAATATATGTGGGTTTTAAAAGTTTATATTTTTTTTATAACACGGGTTTTAAGTGCATCCTTATAGTGACCTCTAATCAATGCCTTGTTTATATACCGGATCAACTATAGGAATTTTAGTCATTTTTCGAATTTTTTTATTTTTATTTCTCACAGTTCTTAGCATGCCATGCATTTTCTACATTTCTTTATTTCAATAATTCTTGTACTTGTTCTGGCGTGCGAGGCATCAAACTCCCTGGATCCGCATAACCGTTACTCGGGTTATGAATAGCGTCGTATATCACCTTATAGGCCGATTGAATCAGTTGCACCGCGCGTTGATGAAGAGTTTGTCTTTTAAAAAAAATAATTACATTTTTTAAAAAATTCGATAAAATTTTTAAAAATCAATTAAATTTACCTCAATCGTGCACTGAGGAGCAGCCCGTTTTGGGACAAGGACAGCGTGTCCGGCACAGAAAGAAAGGAATCGAATTTTGCCATCGCGTTGGTCAGTGCTTGAGGTTCCATTCCGGGAATCGACACCAGACGTCCTTGTTTTTCCTGATGGTGTTGAATGGTGGCGTAAAACAGACTCAAATTGGTCGAAGATAGGATAAAAGACGCTTGTTCGCTGATCAAAGTGTCCAAATGCGCGTCCATTTGCGCTTGAAGCATTTCCAAGCGTTGATCAGTGAATTCGTAGAGCGAAATCATGCTGTGGATCAGGTAGATGCAATTGAGCATGTACGCAGCCATGTCTGTCGACGTCAGTTTCGATGCTGATAATGTACACATTTGTAATAAGGGATCGATGATACACGACAAAATCTAGATAAAAAAAAAATTTTTTTTAATAATTTTCTTTTTTAAGTTTGAAAATTCATTTTTACTTGTGCATAATCACTCTGTTTATCAGTCACGGACGTGACCGAAGATCCGTGACACGCCAGGACGTCCCTCAACAAGGAAATACTGTGTCTATGGGCTTCCGTAGGTCCCAAATCCGACGGTGGCAACTCCACATTTTCCATCAATTTCCCCGCATGGCAGTTCAGACTGTTGAAGAACATTTTATGCGCCAACAGGTGCAATTCGTCGATGTTGGCCAAAAGTGCCGAGTTTTCCAGAGTAAGGACGTGTTCGATGGTTTGGTGGTAAAACTTCAACAAGTTTGTCAGTTTGTAGAGATTTACGGCACCGGTCTCGCTGATGATCACTTGCTCGACGCGCATCTTGAGCGGGCGACAAACTCCTTCCATGATGTGACTCAGAGCTTTCTGCAAGACGTCGCAAAGTTCGGAGGACGTAACGCAGTTTTTAGTGAATGCTTCCAAATGTTCCTTCTCTGAGGCGGTGGCTTGATGCAGGTAAGCCAATATGTCGCCCACGTAGCGAAGGGGATCGTGGGAATGCAGTTCGATGGGACGAGGAGTGCGTCCCGGGCCTCCGCCTCTGGTCAGGGCGTCGATGAAATCACGAACCACCGCAGCGCGGCGTGCTGTTGTGAATTCATCAATGGCGTACCTTTAAAGAGTAAATAGAATTAAATTAAGGGAGTTTGGGAAATGTAGTTACATACTGGAAAAGTACGGGTCGTTCTTGAAGGTGTTTCACTGCTTGGCATAAGATTTGGGAGATTTCCAATGAATCTGTGGTCAGTAGTCGACTTTCACCTTTAAAAAAAATTTTTTTTTATGAATTTTGAATTTTTGGAATTTTTGGAATTTTTACTTTGTGTCCACCGGTAAAGCCGTTCGTATGCAGTTTCTTGGTACAAGGCCATCGATTCCATTATTTCCAGACTAAAGAAATTTAATTATGTGATTTATCGAGTGATCGTAATTACATCTTAACTCACCCGGCTGTTTGCTGATTCGAACGTAATAGAACTTTGCAATCGTCATGGATTTGTTTAACTCGTTTCAAAGCCGCGAAGAAATTCTCATCGATCGATCCTTCGCGGGTTCCTCGAAGGCTTTTCACTTCTTCTGGTTGTAGTTGAAACGTCTGCAGGAATTTCGTGGCGATTTCGTGGCGCATTTGAAGCCGTTGACTTTTCAAATAAAGAAATTTTGGTTTGTTCGCTTGCTTTACTTCATTCGAAAGTTGTCAGTTTGTGTTATTATCGTTAGTTGTTCATTACCTGTCTGTTTTCAGTTGAGTCGTCTGGCTGATTAAATCTTGGGTTTGGGTTTTGGTCGACTGAAGTCTACTCGACATTTCTCGACAGCAGTTGTTCATTGCTAACACGTCTTTGTGAACCGAATCGAGTTGCTGTAAATAAATTGAGTTATGCATTTTAATTCGGTTCTAGTTTATTTTTGATTGCTTCATACTATACCTCTATCACTTGTCGAAAATTTTCCACGAATTCTTCGTTTATTGCCAAACTTCGTCTTTCGATCTGGCTTCTTAAATCCCTTCTAGTTCGTGGGTTATTTTCGGTGAAATAAGTTGCTAGTGTTTTAAGGGCTTCCAACGTGTCCTAAATATCGTAGATTTCAGATTATAGCATGTAATTTAGGGTTATTTAATAGGAAACTCACCTTATCGTTCTCCAAACGACATTCCAGTATTTTATTCAACTTCTTCGACAGTGGATTAGCCGAAATCTGGCGATCCGAAGTCGGTTTCTCCATCTTCTGCCTCGTCGCCATTTGTAAACAAACACGTCATCCACCACATGCACTGCGGGGAAGCAAACGGAACAGCTACATTCATTGCCTCAATGCTGACATCTGCAGCCAAAAACCAGAACTAACAAATTTTTAATCAAATCTCGATAATGTAAATTGATCATCCCATTAAAAAAAAAAAAAAATTCAATTTCTAATTCTCCGAAATATTTTCCTTCTAACATCAACCAAAATAAAAATTTCCAAAATCTAACAAATTAAAAAAAAACAAACACATATCGACACTCAACCACATTAACCTCATTGGACTAACCCCTTATTAACGTGCTGATTAAAAATTAAATCACTAATAATGACAGTGTTAAAAGGGTTAAAAAGGTCATTTATATTCCCCAGACTTTCCTTTCCTTCATCCCTCAGCTTTTCTAATAGATCCCTTTACTCGAACTACCTCACACCTCCCTGCTTCTTTTGACCTCTCTTAATTACAAACTCACCTGTTTGGCACTGATTGGTTCCCAGGAGCAACCCACTGGATCCTCAGAGAGCGAGAAGAAATTCTCATACAAGAGTGGAAACTGTATTAAACATCACTTCGTAATTCCTGTTGAATAAAACATGGGCACAAAACTCTTTTAGACCCACTCGACCCGTAAACCCTAATTGACTAACATTTAATTTAATGTGATTAAAGCATGCGATCTAGTCACTTGGTGATGTATTAGCGACGTAAAGAGTTAATCTCATTTGCTAGTCACCTGAGACCGAGTGTCAGTCGACATGATCGGGCAGCTTCATCATCCCTCTGGTGTTATTTATGCGCGAATTAGATTCTCTTCTTCCCACACACGCTCAACCAAAGTACACACACACACTCACCAAGCCTTTGCCTTTTATATTTTTCCTATGAAAAGTGAATTAATTTTAGCTTCCAGGCAAAAATGTTTTTTCGCTTGATTAATAATTCATTTAATTTAATTTAATGTGTTAATTAGGCCTATTTCTTATTACATTTGCAGATTTCGCTTCTCATTAATATTCACTCATCATCTCGACACTAAGCTAATTAGGTGTTTGTGTGTTGCTTTAATGTTTTCTTGCTCATTTAATTTTGTGCGTGATACCCGACCACTGCTCTTTCGTCTCTTTTCATTAGGTTTTAGAGGCAATGGAATTTGTATTTTAATTTTAATTTCCTTTTTCTCGGATGTGACTGAGGGAGTGAGTGAGGAAATTTAATGAAATTTTGTTTGATTTCATTTGATTTCCTCTTTTTTTTGTCTTTTTTTAAGGAGATAAAGTTGTTCGAGGGAAGGATAGGAATGATGAAGGATGATGAAGTAAATAGTTTAAATAAGGGATAAAATACAGTTGTTGTGTTGTTTTTTTTTATGTTTTTTATTTCGACTTTAAGGGGTTGTGTTTTGACTGAGTAGAAAGTTTTTTATCGTTGCATACCGTAATTGAATTCCTCCTACACACAAAATGAAATAGATGAAAAAATTAAAATGAGAGAGGGAAAAATAAAAATAAAAGTAAAAATAAAAAATAAAATAAAAAAAATACCCCTAGCAATTTAGTTATTATAGAACCAAAACTAAATAAGTTCAAGAAAAAAAAGTTTCGACGTTTTCTTTCTAAAAAAAAAAAAATAAACAACAAAAAATCGCTAAAGTAAACAAATCAAAAAACAATCCAAACCCAAATAAAAAAGAGTAAACGTATACAACAACTTCATTACCGTTATTAAACTCGCGTCTCAGCATCTTGCATCATCATTAAAGATGCTGTTTATAATTACAACGCCCTCTACCGACATTTTTTAAAATTAAAATTTCACACGGATGTAAAACAAGGGAGAAATAAAATGTAAAAATGAAAATTTTATAAAAAAAGGGATAAAAGTTAAGTAGAAAAAATCGTAAAGGAAAATAAAACCAGTTCCAGTCGAGAAAAAAGAAAAGATTGAAAATCTTATTATTCTTTTCCCAGGCAATGCGATGCAATGCGATGTTGGTGCAGCGTATTTATTTAAGCCTAAGTAGTAAACCCAACATGGCGCACTGTTGAAAATTTTTGTCATTTTTCACAATAAATGGAGGGAACTCAGCGAAGCATGAACGCCACTATTCTCGTTGAATATTGGCGCATGCGCATTGACTTGTCCCCAGTCTCCCTACTCACGGTGCTGGGTGGGAGAAAGACCACTGGTGCGTGGGAGAGCAGAACTGACAAAGAAAAGAAAGGGTTACTTCCGCTTCAATGCCCCACATTGGATTTTGGTCAATAACTACAATAACTCATAAATGGAAATATCGTGTGTCGAATTTCCCATTGGTAAAAAAATATATATATATAAAGAAAATTTGATGAAAAGAAATTTTTTTTTTGGTTATATAACTTTTATCTAGACGTTTATTTTATTTTTTGTCTTTTACCTGTCTTGTTAACCTTATGTCTTTTCGTATTGTCAGCTTTGTAAAGCGACGTGTTAAATCTGTTTCTTTCATGTTTGTTTTTCTCTCATTCTTAAGTGCAGTCCCCATGAGGTGGGCTTCACCTCTGAGTCTGCGTCCCCGTTGTCATGACGACGGATTCTCCGTTGATCCTTGTCCGTGAAGTGTTCCTATCGCTTTCCTTGTTGATTTTGGAAAAAAAAGAAAGAAGAAAAAAAAAATCCACTCTCAGCTCCTATTGGATTTCAGTCTTTTCTCTCTTGACTGGGGGATGTTGAGAGCAATTTCATCACATTGGGAACAAGAACTGGATTAAACCAGGGCAGAAATCTAATTCCACACTACTTTTTAAGAGTGCTTAAAACCGTGTTAGCCACAAACTTTTATAATACCCCACAATTCGAGCGTAAATAATTGCAGAAAATAACATTTTCATCCTTTTTTTGGCCTGGGATTTTTGATTAAACTGCAACTGACAGTTAATCAATCAGACATAAGTTGCAATTTTGATCCCTCTTTCCACAATTGAAATGCATTACATGTTTGACCGAAACGTAAGAAGACATACGATTAGTGTTTCCTTCTTGGAAATATTGTAATTTGTTTTGTAAAAGTTGTAATTTGATAATGGAATTTGAAATTAGGGATCAATTCGTGCACCTGTTTGCATCACTGAATCGAACACGTTGCATTTGCTGCGCAAGCAAATTAACTTACACTCAAAAGCCCTGATAAGACGTCTGGTGGAGGTCATGTAAAATGGTAAATAATTTTATCTGACATCAAAGACCAAACTCGCAAATGTTGTTAGTAATTTATGTTGCAGCATAAAAGTTGTTAACGTGTAATTTACACTTGTGTGATGTGTAATTAGACCATTTTTTTTAATCTAATAAATCTTTTTTATTATTTTTTTTGATTTGTACTTTGTAGTGAAAAATCAAATTAAATTTCGACATTGAAGTTTGAAGGTAGTTTTAGGTTTTATTGAAGAAATTCTTTGAATTCACTCTAAAAAAAAAGTTGTGTTCAATTTAAAGCTGAAGTTTGAAACATTCTTGTTTACTGCAAATATGTATGCAGTGCTGAAGTAAAAGAGAAAAAAATTGGAACATCAATCTTCGAAGCAAATAGAGAAAGTGAATTATTTACATAGTACTCGGTGGTCCGGCTTCCCTGCAAGGTTGAATTTTGAAGTCATCAGTGGACAAACAAAACAAATCTTGATGGCATCGACCAAATTCCCAATCGTACATCAGCAAATAACTTCTTGAAAAATATAACTCATGTTTACGAGACAATTCGAGATAATGCAAACATTGAATTATTATGCTAATTTTTCCCATTTTTATGACTTTTAGTGCGGAAAAACCGTAAACTTTAAGAGTTTCTTAGAAGGAAAGAAGAAAAAAAAACAAGTGGAACTCAAAGATGTTTATTACCCATAGTACTTGGGTTAGGCTTTCTTAGTGATGTCACTGTAGGTGAGTCTTAATTAGTCCACTCGTCTAATCTTTAATTACACAAACTTATGAGGCTTGGCTCTTGAGAGAGTGGGAAAGTAAGATAAAGCCGTTAGAATAAAAACAATAGTAAAGTACGGTACACTTATTCGGTTCACCAATGTTTAGATTAGATTGTCTTTGGGTAATGAAAGAGTTTAAAAGCGGAAATCATTGCTGGTTTACTCGTAAAACCTTCTGCCAACTCGCGATTAGAATGCTGTATTGCAGCCAAGCCAAGCAATCGACTTTTGTCTCGTAGTATATACAGTATACGAGTATATATACTGATGGGAAAGTTTTCCTAACGGTTCATTGGTATACAATTCAATCACTCGATTCACTCGACAGAGAGCAAAATGCATCGATGGAATGGAACTCGAGTGACCGGAACGGAAGTATATCTTTAATTTATGACACTCGAATTTATGATGTCAATTCACGTGAATCGCCCCGATTTCCAAACTGAAGAAGGAAAAAATTGAGGGAAAAAAAGGGGGAGAAGTTAGAAAATTAAGTCTAAACTACCTATTTAGAACACAATTGACCCATAAATCCAGCGTGGGTCGGTTGCCAATGGCAACACGTCCATTGTTCCATGTTGCGCATGCTCTGTGACGCTATAAATTTGGCATTCAGTGCCGTAATAAATCTCGTTTAATTCGTCCACGTTAGAGGGAAGAAGAGACGAGAAAGTTTATTTAAGAAATAAAAATATATATATAACGATACGGAATAAAACCGGTGCGGAGAAAAGTAAGAAAAAGAAGGAAAAGAAAAAAAAAAGAAATAAGAAGAGAAGCAGCTTCTTAAATATGGATGCGCCTTAAACTTTTTACGATGCTTTTAGTAGAGCGAAATTTTATCAGAATATTAGGAAATTTTTATTTTATGCTCGAACGAAATTTATTTATGACCGCAATAACGTAAAAACCTGATACCACCCGAAGTAAACTGTTAATCTTTTTTCGCCTCTAGTTTTCCTTTCGAGTTTCCAAACGTCGTATTATATTAACCTTGTTTTTCTCGAAGGGTAAAAATAAAGAGAAATAAATTCTTTTTTTAAAGGGTGTTTATAGATTGTTTGTAAATGTTTCTGTGTGTTTCGTTGGTATAATGGGATTTATATTTCAAATTAGAGGGTATAGTTTATGGTTATGATAAGTTTATGTGTAATATAGTGTGTGCTGGTTGTCTAATGTAACACGAACCTGTGATTTATTTGCAAATTGTGTGAGGCGAGAAATTTCGTTGATGCAATCAGTTCGATAGTGGCTTGGAATTTATTTGTTTTTAGTTTTATACTGTAAGAGATGCTGATGTTGTTAGAGGGTTTGCACTTCCATTTACTTACGTTTATAAATCAGTCTTAGTGTGTATAAAAGGTGGTTTCGCGTTCGATACTTAAGGGAAAAGTTTTTAAATTGTTTAAATACGGTACGTACATTAAATTTTCCACTTGGATAAATTCTTTGATCTTTGAAGTATCAAACCGCTAAATGTGTGTCGAAATTAAATAACTATGTTTGATGCGGGAAACAAATCACGAGAGATGACATTAAAAGGATTGTATGCAATGATCGGCTGCAATATTTTATAAAATTGTAATTGTGGTATTTTTAAGCTGAGATAAATATTTGTATACATACAATCTCTTTAATCGTGTTTTCATTAATTTTTTGATAAAAATTTTCCAACTAACCAAAGTGTTTACACTAAATTTCAAAGTAAACAAAGTATAAAGATCAAAGAGAAATAAACCAATTTGCGACTCATAAATTGCGAGATAACCAGAGTCAGCTGCCCCTTTGCTTTGCTTTCCCGTAATACGAGACACAGAAAAACATCACTAACTGTATTTTTCTCTTTACCGAAGTTCTCAAACCACTTAACCCAAAAAACTTTATTTCGCCCTAATTTTATCACACTCAACAAGACTCCAATTGAAATCTTTCACCTTATCTCTCGCACTTAAGAAGCAATGTAACGAATTACATTAAAAGAAGCCAAAAGGTTACCTTCAATTACATCCACACGTCAAATGAATTCCTCCCACACCCACACCATTTAAATGTGTCACAGAGTGGAATTCCATTTCAATTTCTAATAAATCAAGGGTTCGTTTTACAGTGGCCATACTCTGCACCGAGTGCTGCATGGCTGTGCGGATAAGGTTAAATTACCCATTACGCATGTGGCAAGGACCATCGTGTGTGTAGCAGTGCTGCTGTGCTGCTGCTGTGTTGCTATTATGAGAAGTTTGCCTTTGCCATATGCATGAGATGCAAACCTAGGAAACGACCAGTAAGGCCTTGAGGACATTTCCTATTTGAATGATGTTGTCTTTGGCTTTTCCCGAGAGGTCGACAAGGTCACGATGAAGAATACTCGTACATAATAACGAGACACTCGTCTAATTTTTATCGTGTATATTAAATGCAAGGAGAATTTACACTCGACATGTTTTTTATTTTTTATTTATTTATTTTTTTGGTTGTGTGTGGTTTTGTAATTGGGTTTTTCACGAGCTTAACTATAGAATCTTATTAGACATGCAAGGAAAAACCGCAAAATGAAAGTTGAACACGTTTATTTCATGTGGGAACATTAACTCTATATATAATTCAATTTGCGTTTTACAAGTTTCTTTTTTTGTATGCATGTGAGTGTGTGTGTGCGCGCGCAGTCATTTTCTCGGATAATGTTATGATCCCAAGTCGTAACTCTTTACAGCAAACGTAAGCGTTTTGTTTGCAACGCATGCAATGGTCAGTGCTGGGATTCGATAAATTTCACTGACTTAACACGACTCGCAACAACGACTTTGTAATTCTAGGGATGTAAACAAGAAATTCGAACATGATAACAAAAAAAAATGTTATTAAAAAAATAACACGATACTCTGTACACCGGACGTCTCCAAAGCTGCCAGATGAAAGAAATAAGTAATTTGAAACGTCACAGGAGCTGGAGATATAAAATTTCTTGAATATCCGTTGTTTGTGATTTTGTGAGCAACAACCAGAGAATGAGAGAGAAAGAGAGAGGGGAAAATGAAGAGAAAACAAGACAATAATTGTACAATTACCCGAAGCTTGATATGATAAAAATAAGTCAGGCAGATTAAAGCTGTGTAAACGTTTTCGACGCACTCGTACTCGTAAATGGGAAATGTGACGTCATGTTAAATCACACGCCATGTGGCAGAACGTTAACCCCCGCTATAATATTTCTGCCAAGTCGGCAAATGCGACGACGACGCGACGTGGCAAAGGAGCAATGACGATGACTTCCGGTCGTTTGCTGCCACATTTCTGTAATCCGAGCAAGTTTCATTTAATTCATGTCGGAATTAAGTTGAAAATAAACGCCGAGTGCAAATTAAAAGTGATGCCACTTTAATGAACCCGATGCTTTTCGCGAGAATGACAACGGTCGTTAAAACAACACGTGCCACATGCCACATACGATGCGATTCTCGCTTCGAGTCTCGTCTACTTTCATTCCATTTCTTCCTCATCTTCCCCGAATTGTTAATGACACTTTCCAATATAAACTAATGTCAACTCGGAGGGTTTCCTCCAGTGCATTAGTCTTGTTTTTTCTAGTGATGAAAAAAGTTTGATCAATTGTGCATTGTTTGTACTGTTCCGACTCGACTTTCTTCTAATATTTGCTCTGGGTTTAAGTAACTATAATGAGATTTTTTCTCCTCTCTCTTTCTCTCTTTCTCTCAATCTCTGTCTGTGTCCCTCTCTCAATCACAATCTTTCTTTTTTCTTATAAGATGATTTTATTGAATCTTGTATAAATCCTATAGATTTTTATATATTTTATTTATATATTTAATCCCTTGATTCGATTCAGGTATGAATTTATGTAAATATTTTCTCGCATTTTATACAAACTAATATTTTTTTTAACCTTATCTCTTCCAATTCCCTCTTCAACTGAAAACCCATCTCTCGAAATTCCATCAAGATAATGCATTTCTTAAAGAATAGAAATTTTTTTTTCTAAAAAAAGAAATAAATATATGAAAATAGAAGTAAAAAGGGAAAAAAATTCCTGTCTTGAACATCAAACATTATTCTATCAGTTAGGCAACAAGGCAAAAAAAAAAAAAAATTCGTTTTGAATTTTTCATGATCCAGCAAAGTATGATGGGAGCGTCGAACGATGGAAATCAGGTAAACTCTTCCACCACCCCTTGACACCTGATGCCGACCTTGGTTCGCCCTCCGCTCGGTCCTGCATTTCCCCTGCAATCGTGCCGTGTGTGCCAAATGAAATGCCTCGTAACCCCTTCCAAAACCATCGACTGGAATATTAAAAGGAAAGTTGTCTGCGCGAAAACTTCGATAAAGGTCAGTCTCCATCAGTTCACCTACTATAAAATGCTTTTACTTATCAAAATATGATAAAAATAAAAATTAAAAAAAAGACAGATTAGAATCTCGATACAAATAATTGTCCTGTCAAAACCAATTTTAATCTTCTTATTAAAGTTCTTTGTGGAAGCTGAAGCTCTTATCGGCCGCTCGCTAGCAACAAAAGTCCTATTAAGCTGCCAGAAGTTGATGTCTGATGGTTGATGGTTCGCACTCGACTCGCGAAAGGCGTTGCGCCATTTTTGCATCTGGAATTAAGTGTAAAGGTCTCTGAAAAGTCTGTAACGATGCTTTTTTCATCCAATCAAACTGCAGTTCACATTCAGTTCGCAGCGGGAGAGTCGTAAGATGATGATCAAAAAAAGGAATGATGGGGAGGTAATTCTTGTGACGAGTAATTGCTCTCGACTAATTGCATTCCAGTTGTTATTCCTTTTATCTCTTTAACGGATGGAGAAAGTTTTCAGTTCATTTTTTTCTTTTTTTTTTGTGATGATCGAAAACATTTTTTCTTCATGGTTTCTTCTTCCTTGCCTCCAGCCATACGACTGAATAAATTGCTTGGAAAATATACAATTATCTTCCATGGAAAATTAATGGGAAAATATTTCATCGATAAATTCGAAGTACAGCAGGGAAGCTTTTTCAAAGTATATAAATGTCTTTTAATTGTTCTCTTTTTTTTTTTACACGATTTGTCGACTGACATCTGTTTAGTCGAAATCTAGAAGAGGAACTGGTCTAGATTTTCATTCCTGTCTTTTTTTTTGGCATTTAATTAAATCCGCAACTCACTTGGCAGCCATTTTTAAAATGTTAATTAACACCATCCTCCTTGTGGGACGGTGACTGTTCGTCAAATTCGATAGGAACCGCTTTTGACTCGCGATGCCTTCAGAGACATACACACACAAATGAGCAATGTCACCACCGTTCCACACAAGGCGTAATACGAGTAAGAAAGTTGGCACGTGCCTAAAATAAGAAAGAACAAATAAAAGAGGAGAAAGTTAGTTATATCGACTTTTCTTCTTTTCTTTATATTTTTTTTTATTTTCGCTTTTTAGTATTGTGCATTTTAACTCGGCTCATTTTGCCACGAATCTGATAAGACGCAAGTGGTAGCAAAGTTTGTTATCTCGCCACCACGTGCCTTTAATGGAACGCCATTGACAAGGTAACTGCTTGCAATAATGGCAAAATCGAGTCAAATCAGGTTGTGAACGGGAATTTTAAATGAATTTTTTTTCTTTATTCTTTTTATCGAATGATGCAATTTCAAAGAAGGGAAAAAAAGAAAATTGAGAAGAAAATGTGAAATAATTTGTTTATTCCGGCACAAGATGGTAAATTGGAGTCGAATTAACTTAATTTTCATGATGGCTTTAAGGCAAACACAAAACATGTAATTTATTAAACGAGTCTCGAAATTTAAAAAAAAAATTAATCAAAGAAAAAAAAAACTAGATTTGTCAGTATTAATTAAAAACAAAGGTTAATCGATATCTATATTTTAATTTTCAAAATTGTTAATTTCAAAATTGCCTTCAAAAACATTTTTATTTTCTCATTTAAAAAAACAAAAAACAAATTAAAGTTGATCGGGTACAACATTTTCCATCCCCTAAAGCAACACCGTTCATAAAGTCAGGCTATGGGAAATTCAACTCACGTAAATTCATATGTGGTGTGCCATGTTTGAAGAAATAGGCTGTGGCTATTTACCTGTCAACCGGAAGGCAGTTAAGGCACTTATTTTCTTCCTACCAACGTTTTATTTTAACAACATTTCCCCTACAGGCCCACTCCATAAGGCGCCAAAATGGCGCACTTATTTCCCCATCAATGCAAAGAAGGAATCAGATACAGAAAAATTGTAGTACAGTATTCAAACAGAGCGAAAGAGCGAGAAATACAACTTAAGTCCCCCTCCCCCCACCCCTCCACGCCTTCCCCCAGCAGCCGTACAGGCCATACGGGACCTGTCGAAGAGATTAAAAAAGATATAATTCCATTAAAAGAAACGTATGGGCTTAGTTTCGCCCGAATTGATGGGGAGAGTCGTTAAAAATTCCGTCGATAAAGGGAAAAAGGAAGAGATTGTACTAACACTTGCAGAATAAGCGTGGCAAGACAGAGGGGTTGTGCCCTTATCTTCTCGAGAGAACAATGCCCATTGGGCCGAATGTTTCTGGGAGTGGTGAATACATGAGAGGGCCAAGTTAAAGTTTTTTTTTGCTCGAGTTGTTTCTTAACTCGTAAACGGTTGGTTTCCCTACTGGAAAGCTAGTAAAACGTTGGGTAATAATGAGAGAAGTTGGCGGATTGTAATTTCCCACCGAATCAAATATTTCACCAGACTTTAAGGCAATGGAAAATGCAAATATAATAAATTTACACATCAAACATGAAATTCTCTCATGTTGAAGGTTAATGATTTGCTGTTAATCAAATTGGATTTAAACTTTAAAGTCAATATTTAGTCAACCCAATTGAATGTTAAGCAGTGTACAGTATTGACATTTTGAAAGAAAAATGAAATTTAAAAAATATCAAATTATACATCAAAAACAAAACCGCACACCACACAATACTCCAAAATACATTTTGTGCAAAACAAACTTTACGATCGACATTTTCCTCAAGGGGAGGTGGCGGGCGGGGGGGAAAGAGGGAAAACATGAAATGGAAGAATAATGAAAAACATAACTTACCATACGTGCTCTATCCCATTGAAAACACGACTTATACAAACAATATTACTTACCCAACACAAACGCTTCAGAAACACCTCCACAGGCCTCTCTAACTTCCCTCGCGTGCCAGCCATTCGGATAAATGACCAAACCGACGCACATGAGCACGGCTATAAACAATACGGAAAAGAAAAAAAAAAGTAGAGTAAAAGCAAACACTAAATTATGACGTCATAAAGGAAATAGAATAAAGCGAGTCAGCGGAAGCATATCTAGGCGAGCGAGGAAATAAGTGAGTGAATTCTTTGGCAGGATACCAAGCCAAGGGGGGAAGATGTTTGGCAAACGCGGCCACCAGGGGAAGCTGGGCGCCATTATCCAAGTTGATCGCACGAGGAAAAGCAGCGAACCCATCTTCATTTATCTCGTCTACACACCCGTAAATTTTTTGCCAACTCGAAACCACAAATCAATTGCGCTTCTGTTATTAAAGTTTGTGGACATGACGTCATACAGTATAGAGAGGAAAGAGTGCGAGTAGAGGATTTTCTCTTATCTCGTTAAAGAGGATGAAACATTGCGTAAGTTCTTATGGTAAAAGGGAGGGAGGATAATGCGCGCAAGCAGATGGGTCATTGGGGATGGAAAGGGAATTGTCGGTAATAGAAATTGATGTCGGACGGATGTGCGAGTGGCGAAATTCGTATTGGGCTATGAAATTGGATGATGTGTTGGCTAAAAGATGGGAGTTGACAGGTCCAAGGGAGAAATGAATGGGAATTGTGAAATATTTTTTGTTTGGGAGGATTTGTAAAAGTCATATATTGAGTTTTCGCCTAGCTTTTACTGTACGTGGTGGATTCTGTGATTTGTTGAAGGAAATTTATCAAAGATAAGAGTAAAATGAAATAAATGATGGGAGAGAATTGAATTTTTCTTTGCAAGCGTTAATCCTATTTTTCTCATTTGTCACCATGACACTAATTGTGCTGATAGTCGATTATACTTGTGATAATGTAGATAAAAAAAAATTATTTTTTTTTCGGTCTTTCCCCTCTTCTGTGGGGGTTTATTTCATTTTCCCTGATGGTTTGCGCAAATATCGACTCGATTTACGTGAGAAAGTGTGATCGAATCGCTCGAAATTCATCGATGATGAAAGACACTTAATAGAAAAATAATCGATAGTGACAAACTCGGGGGATTATTACTTATATATAGAGTAAATCTTTTTCACGGATCAATTTTTCAAAGTACCGTGTTGGGTGTTTCACAAAAGAGTGGAAGAGACAAGTTGGAAACCGATCAAAAAGATTCACAGTTTGTGGGTAATAACACTTAAAGCTGGTAGGGTGATTTCAATATCGGATGAATTGAAAAGAAAAACTCTTTATCTTGTTTTTTTGGGTCCATTTAGCCTTAAAGGGAGGGCTTTAAGGTGTAATCTAAACTTGTAGAGCACGGCTAAATAACAAAGGACAGTGCAAAACATTGAAAAGCACTTTTATTTTCAATCTTAAAGACTTTTTTCTCTCTCGGAGGGCAGTGTCTGAAAGAACAATTTTTGGAGATATCGGTGGCTCCAATTTCAGTCTTCTTGTCACGAACACGACTGGATACTTTTTAGATGAACCAGTCAGGATTTTTTTTCTCTTTCTTTTGGCCGTCAGAGAGCAAGGGCTTGGCGGCTTGGGAGTCAGTTAGACAATTGTTTATGTTTTCTGGAAGGTGTTGGTTGCAAGGAAGTTTCGATGGTTTTCCTTTTGAAAAATGTTTAAAAACTCGTTTTTTCATGAGAACTCCCTCAGGAACGTCAACATTCCTCGAGAAAACATGGAGAATATGCAGTGTGTGGGGTCGTTTATATATGTTAATTATCAGATTTAATAACAGATTTGAAATCTATGAATGAAATACTATCCAATCGAAAGTGTTGCAGGGAAGTTTGGATTCTTTCACCTTGTGAATAATGTTTAAAAATTCGTTTTTCATGTAAAGTCCCTCGAGAACTCCAAGATTCCTTGAGACAACATGGAGAATTTGCAGTTTTGGTTCGTTTATGTGCTTGAGGTAAATATTTTAAATGTATACTTATATTTAATTTAATTTTTCAACGAGTTGATGTGAAGTATATAAAGTTTTGTCCAAATGGGTGTTACTTTTCTTGACAGGAAATAAGTCATTTCCTGTTTGAAAACTAAGCCGTTAAATTGCATCGAGCGACGAGTTGGCGTATAATAAAATCGGGATTAAACAAACGACCCCCATTTACAAGTTTTAAGTTTTGAAAATATCAACTGTCATCTTTTGAAAAGCATCGGGCGATATTGAACAAGTCAATTGCATGTTTGTAGGATAAATGCAGGGCGTGCAACGAGCGGAAAATTGCAGGCACATTTGACATATTACGACTCGAGTAATTTTAATTTTGAATTTTCAAAAAAATTCCAATTTGCCTGCAATTTGCAGCGATGAAACATAACTGGAGCGCTTTTATTCGCTCGCTATATTCTTATTAAATTCGCTAAAATGTTTGCCAATTTGTTTTTTTTTTCTCCTCTCAATTTTCCTTTTTTTCTTTTCCTATGTAATTTATGAATCATGTCGCCCATGGGGAAAATTTTGTCTGGGATTCAATTTTGCACGTGACGCAGCGTCACTAATTTGATTGTCACCACCTGCAGGTAATTATTTCGATTAATCAATAATAATAACAAGACTACCTACTAGCCAAGGTACTTGTTGACAAATGTGATGGATCTCTCGAGACCAATTCGAGTTCGACATACAAAATTACAACTGCAAATTACGAGTTTATTTTTCCTGTTTTCTTTCGGTAAACACGCGAGAAAAGCAAAAGACCATTCGAGTCAAACGTTGGGAATTATTCAATGATTGTTTTTTAAAAAGCGTAAAGAATCGATAAACCGGAAATATGCTTAAAATAACTTTTCACATTTAAATAAATTAGCAAACAAATACGAGATGAAAAACGCGGCTTTGTGTTTACATTAGAGATGCATGAATAAGTTAAAAGTTTTAAAATTTTTATTTTTTTTCATTTTTATTTTTTTTTTGCAAATTAGTTGAAAGCAGTTGTTTAATTTTCTAAAAAGGTCGTTAATCTGGATTTTAAAAGCAAACGAGGGTGGATGTTGGCTTTGAAATGCCGCGTAATTAAGTGAGCGTATAAAGTAGTAATAAAATATTATTAATTGATTTCGCATTAAATTCTAATGACAAGTTTGCCTAACTCGATGATATAATTTTTTTTCACTGGTATAATCTAATTTTGTACAATTTTTGCATAATTTTTGCACAATTTTGTACAATGTTTGCATAATTTTGTACAATTTTTGCCAAGTTTTGCATAATTTTGTACAATTTTAAATAATTTAGTGCAATTTTTCAGTTGGACCAAATAGCATCGCATCTTGAACAGTTTAATTAATTTTAATTATTTTTATTTACAATATTTATACACCATGTTTTAACCAGCAACATTCTACTGTTGATACAAATCATCCTCGCCCACGAGAAACGAGTTCAGCCGCTAATTATAGTCACACGATAAATAAACCAGAGTTAATTGCTCTTAATGCAAATTTAACTTTGATTTGTTTTGGTGGCAAATGAAATTGGGATTACACTAACTCAGGTTAATTAAACACTTAAACTTTGTTAAATTTAACTCTTGGCATACAGTAAATAAAGCAAAAACCATTTATTCATTCAACTCGGCTGACCTGCCAAGCACCAACCATTTGTAACTTGCAACAATTTTTCATCTGTATGCAATTGACAAAGCCTTCCGCTATATCTAAAAACGTGAGATGTGTAGTCATTGGTCATAATTTCCGAGTAAATTAGAACTTTATGCAGTGCCAGCTGCATCCGTTATTCTTTAGAGTGTTATATATTACCTAGCAAAAGCTTAGATAGAGAATTCTCTGCTATGCTACACAGAACAAGAGGAGGAAATTTGTGGTTCATAAAAGATTGAGCAATCAGACAGATTGATAAAGAAGAATGTTGTTGTTAAAAGCAATGTTTTAATTAAACCGCGCTCTAAAGTTAATCATAACAGCGGGAAGGCACTGTATGGTCAACTGATATTATTTTTTTTTTA
Source organism: Geophilus flavus (assembly GCA_034695885.1). Classification (NCBI taxonomy): domain Eukaryota; kingdom Metazoa; phylum Arthropoda; class Chilopoda; order Geophilomorpha; family Geophilidae; genus Geophilus; species Geophilus flavus. The sequence continues at coordinate 23,263 of JAQFZO010000267.1, forward strand.
AAGAAAATTTAGAAAAATAAAAATTTTATATCATTTAAATGGAAAAAAAAGAGAAAAAATAGAAGGAGGAGAGAAAAAAAAAATCTCAATTACACGTGTTGAAATTTCCCCCGGTCACGCTATAAATTGCTTTGTGGTTTGTCTGGTGATGGCAACTGCTGTTGAGCCGGGCGAGTAATTCTCCAATCATCCACCTCAAATCGAATAGGATACTCGAAACTAAACTCTCATTTCCGCCTTTTAAAATTTATTCTATCTAAACTTTTCCATTTTATTCATTAATTTCAAATGAGGCTATAAATTGAAACGCATTTCCGGCCTCGACTTAAATCCGGAAACCATTAAAATAACAAACAAAGAGAAAAATTTAAATTTTTGTCTTTAGATTTTTTTAAATAGTCAAAATATAAAAAATAAAAATGACCATAAAGATGATTTACTCGGGATTATTTCAATTCGATGGTGAATTCTTTAGGTTTTATTCACTGCCTTTGCCTTCATCTAAACGGAAATGGGCCCCTGGATGTCGGCTTTTCTTAGCGCTGCTTAGAAGAAAAACGGCTTGTCAGAGAAGCCAACCGTCGGGCGGAGAATGAATTTAGAAAGATTTTTTTTTTTGTTCTTCTTTCATTACAGTTCACGGACCACACATAAATTACGTCACTAGGCTTTGTGCTGCACTTGGCAATTTGAAGTTGAAAATGGAAGTCGTAAATAACACGGAATCGTGCGGGTTAATATTCATTGTATGGCGCCTTATGAAATAGGCATTTTTCGAATTCTCTTGTCCACTTGATTGAGCGCTGTTCGTGCCATCAATTTCCATATTGTGTAAATTATACTCGCTTCGTGGTTTCCGAACATTGATAGGGTTTAATTAATCTGGGTTTTATTTATTGCATCGGACAAAGAATTTGAGAAAACCAAAAAAAATATTATTTTTATTGAGACTTTTTAATATTTGAATTTGATTAAGATTAAATTCGCAATGTATATTCATGTTGATGTCTGATCCTGGCTTTTGTTGCTTATAAAATCGATCGGCTCTGCATAATTCAGATATCATAAATATCAATCTGAAATGCAACGTGATTGTCCGTTGGATGAAAGGTGGAATTGAATTTATTTGATCGATCATGCACATTAGGTTTGTGGATACTGTGATCATTTGTTGTTAGAATTAGTTGTTTGAATGTAATTACAATGATTGAATTAAGGTATGTAGAATTTTTGAAATGGGAATAATACTATTGTAGAAAGGGTTTGGAGTGAAATAATAGCAATTCACTCTGGGTAATACGATCACTTGTCCCCGCACCCATGGGCACCATTCTTTGTGCCGTGCAGGTGTGCCGTTCAAACCAGCAGTTGACAATGGGCTTTTCAGGTCAGAATTTTTGCTCGGATTTGGATAAGCCTGAAACCAAGGGAACTATAATTTTTTTTTCATTTTTATTGCTTTCAATTGTTGAAAAAAAATTTCTGTACCGTATTCAATTGTTAAGCTGAGTTACACAATAACGAGATTTTAAATAATGGCAAACACTATTTTGTTGTATACAAAAACTTTTACTCTATAATCAGTCTTAATTCCATTGTTGTGAATAACAATCGTGTTTTTAATTATTAAAAAAAATTTCTGTATCAATTGTTAAGCTGAGTTACACAACAATACACCGGTAACAATTTTGTTGTATACAAAAACTTTTACACTATAATCAGTGTTGAAAATTCCTTTTTAATTCCATTGTTGAGAATAACAATCGTGGCTTTAATTGTTAAAAAAAATCTTGAATCGTGTTTTCAATTGTTACATTTTTATTTTCATTGTCACCCTTTTTACTGGTTTTCAATTGTTAACGTATGTAAGCCAATTTTAATGCGAGAAATCAACTTTTTTTTTTATTTTTTCATTCCCTTCATCTCATCTCTCTCCGTCATTTATCCGGGCTGAAATTGAATTACATTGGACGCAATTCAAATTGCCGTCGCAAAATTACCCACCCATTTAATTTGGTATCCCCTGATCAATACTCAACCCATTCTTTCCCCAGTCGTGTTTGGGGTTAAGTGCAGAAGAGAGGAGTTGCTGGTGGGATGGGGGCATTAGCAGCATCTGCTTCCGACACGGTTACCATGGCAACAGGGCGAGGAAACCAGATTCGAATCAGGTTCAACTCTCGTCTGGTCTCTCATCACGTGGCTTTTATGTGTGGTTATGTTTCCTATTCGTCTGCTCGTTATTCCTCACAAATGTCTCACCAGGTGGCATGGAATGGCGCTAGCAAGAATGAATAAATTTGTTCGAATAATAATGGCCCCAAAAGAATGTTTGCCTCTCCAATTTATTTCGGCCCAAATCCAAATTTATCTTCCCCATTCCAACTACTTTTTAATTAGTTTTTCGATTTTGATGGCTTTAGGCCTAATTAGCGCTGTGATTTGTTTCGTTACATCCACTTTAAGTCGAATTAATTCCATTGGGATTCCATAAGCTTAGATTTATATTTTAAATCCTCGTTTAGATTTAAAAAAAAGAAAAGTATTTGCTGGTTTGTTGTTTCCACTTGCAACTGCGTGTTTGCTGAGTATTGCAGTCACGTGATGTGTGTAAATCCTTTCCCCCTCCCTTCTTTTACCTTCCTCATTGCAATCTACTTTCTTCTCTTGATCCTTCATTCATCTGTTAAGTTGCAACTTGCCAGTAAATTGACTGTAAACCTAACACCCACACAGACTTAAAACGTTATTACCTCACGTTGTTAATGGGAATGAAAACTTGGAAAATTGAACGCTTAGCTTTATTTTCCGACTCAATTTTCTAACTTCATTTCGTTTTATTCTTTCTGCTTTCTCATAAAAAAATCCTCTCTTACACTGTCAACACATGTCAACTATGAAAAAAAATTTCATCCTGCAATTTGTAGTTTGGGTGTAGAAGCTGGCAAGACAGTTACACCCGTATTACTGCCAAATTGCTGTATACTGGGAAATTTTATGAGAAATAATTAATTTTAAGAGACGTGACTACACATACAAGGTGACAGGACTCCAATATATTTACTAATTTTGCAGATGTGGCTTTGTAACAGTTAAATATAACTTTATCATGAAATCAGCTGTAAACAGTCGGTTTGCAAGCGGTGGTTTTCAGCTTATAAAATTTATAGGGATGAACTATAGCCTTAGAGACATTGCGGGAATAAGACTTATATGTGCAACTTTAATTTATAAATTTATAAACTCACAGTTAAGTTCATGAGTTTGTGGACTTTTGAATTTATACTCGTAAATTTCTTTTTTACCTAATGACCACGTAAATTACGAATCGAATTTTCGACTTATAAAGCTCTAAATTGATTTAACAACTTATAAATTATAAATGAAGTCATAAAGCGATAAAATTGGCCTCTGCAAAGTAGTCTCTTTCTGATTTTCTGGCTCATTAGCTTTATAATTATAACTTTCTAACACCTTTAATTCACCAATTGTAAAGGCAAAGGGCGACATAACCATGTCATTCCAACTCGAAAGTTCAACGCTAAACAAATTTATTCAATATGTTGAATACAAGTGAATATGAAATTCATTTTAAATTGCTTTTGGAGAAATTAATTATTGCACACCCCTATACTATTTATAATGTAAGAAATTGCTGCAACATATCCTTTAACGTTCCTTTAATAGTAAGTTTGCTCAAGGATGTACCTCCATGAGCAAACTAACTTAGAAGAGGTAGAAAACCAGAGTTACAGCTCGTAACTATAATTTAATTTTGCAAGCTAAAAACCTGTGTGCGTAGTCTTTTGGTAGAATGAATAAAACGAAGTTGGAATTGTAACGATATTAATTTACATTAAAACAATTTCAAATTTACAACTGACTTCCGTTCAAATTACATATGGAAATCTATTTTCTTGCAGTGATAAAAAAAATTTATTCACTTTTTAATTCTGTATTACCACGAGTTTTTTTTTTCTTTTAAAAAAAAAATAGAAGTTGAAGACACGTTTTGCAAGAGTTTGGTCCTAAGCAGATTATCCACTGTGCTCACGGATGACATAAAATCAATTCCTCACGTGCAATTGATGGACCCACTACATACACGTATAGGAAGCAGAAACTCTCAGCTGATAAAACTGATTATTAATAAAAATGAAAAAAAATCCTTTTTCACTCTTTTTTTATTTTTTCCTCCTTTCAACATTTGATTTCACAAATTCCTGATCGAGTCGCTGACAACTTAAACAAGCAAAAGAAGAAAATAAAAAAGAAAACAAATCCGCACTTCATCTTGGAACACGAAACTGAATTTTTCACTGGCCTTTTATACCTTTACCCTCATCTTCACCTGAATTTGTCAACCCAGCAAACAATGGGCTAAGTGTAAATGACGTCATGGTCATCCAGGTCATCATCAGATCAAACCGTGCGCGACCTCACTTTATACGTGTGGTCAATGGCAATGTGCCAAGCTGACTAAGAATACCACGTGACCTCAACTCGCCCCTTTTTCCTCCCACAGGGCGAATCGATGGATGGATGTTTTCCTTTTCATCCATTCGTGCATCAACTCGGGACTAGAAGAAAGACTTTTAACAGCGCAAGTGACGACTGCCCCCCGGTGTCTGTTCCGATGTTGCTCGTGTTTTTCCAACCATCTTTTATATTTTCAAGACTTGTCTCTAGAGCTATTTATATTCTTTGCGGGCACCTGGTGGTCATCTTTTACTTTTGTGGCCTGTTCTTTAATCTTCTTAAGAGGTTTTACCCATAATACTCAACTTTACTCAAGGATTATGGGTTGATAAACTGGGTAAGTATTTATATGCTTTCATAAAACTTGTTCCTGGAATATTTTTCTTTCATGTAATAAATATATAAAATGAAAAATTTTTTTCTTGAGGAAAAAATTTTTTTTTGAGGAAGTGAAAATAAATGGAATTTTTCATCCCATTAGGGTTAAGTAAGTGGGGCGTGGTCGATTTCCTGTCAGTAAGTTTGTTGTTGTGATTGGGATTCGTGTTGCCACACCCCACTCCATCAGGCCATAAGTCACAGGTGAAAGAAACAACCAGAAATCCACTGTCTTTCTTCATTTAGGCCTAAGTTAGTACAGGACAGTAAATCAATTTGACTGTAATTTCTTTCTTCATACTGATAAATCATTCATAATACATAAAACAGTGAACTTTTCGACCTCTCATTGCATATTAAGAGTTACTTAACTGTTATTACCAACCCGCGATTCTATTTGTAAATTCTTTTCCAAGTACATGTTTTAATATTGAATCAAGGAGTTGTTAAGAGAATGAAAAGATTAAAAATTCAATTTTTTTCCCTCTCTCTCCTTTATTTTGGCCCTTTAAATATTTCATGGTATAACTGAAGATTGTTTTAACTTTAAACTGCAAGCTCTTTAGAATTAATAGGCAATTTGAGGGTTCCTTAAAGCTGTTGAACTGAGCTTTAAGTAAGATTATTATTACGTATTTTGTTTTAATAATTCACTCGAGTTGTTGCTCTTTAACAGTTTTGGTTGAAGTATTTTAAAAATGAAAAATGATTCAGTGTCTTAATGAAGAGCTCGAGTATCAGAAAATGTTGCAAAAAATCCAAAACTGAGAGAAATAAAAAAAAAGTTTAAGAGGGGAACGAGAGAGAGAGGGAAAAAAACTCAGTTTGTTACTTTTTTAAGAATAAGTGTTTCTTAAGGGTTTTACTTCAATTTAAACAGGAAAAAAACATCAGAGAAAAAACTAGAGAAAAAGTAAAAAATAAAAAAATTTTTTTTTTACTCTTTTCCCCTTGGGTTAATTTATACAGGGAACGCGAATTCTCCCAGGACTGCGACCGAGTAATCGATAAAACAGGGAAGAAAATGATTGATCCTAACACAAATCCTTTTTCTTGCAATGCATTATGGGTTGCTTTTAGTCTCTCTTTTCTCTCTTTTCTAACCCTTCTTTCAGATTATTTCATGAATACGGAAATGGAATTTGAAAAATCTCAAAAATTCTCACTTTTTTATTTTTTATTTTTATTTTATTTTATTTTATTTTATTTATTTCCTCCTTTCTAAGTCTGGAATTTGAGAAAGTGGAAAAGAAAAGTGATAGAAGCTTATTCCCAGTGTATGGATTAATAAGTGATGAAGTTTTATTTTATGTATCACGTCTCATTAAAATTCGATTCATGCATTTCTTTGGGGTTTAACAACGCTGAAAAAATGTTGCTGCGCGGATGATTAATGCGCATTTATTCAATGTTGTTGTTATTGCAGTTTTGTTTTGTTTGTTTGTTGGAAACTTTCTTTTGTTGTTATCACTGTATTGTTTAAACAGGCGATTTATCTGGCCGATAACTTCTAATTGTTTAATGATGCGTCTATTGTTGTCTAATGGA
>JAQFZO010000268.1:0-29614 GCA_034695885.1 Geophilus flavus
TCGGATCTAGATCGAAACAAGTTCCAGACTCCAACAGATCACCGGTGAGCAGCCATTGCGTTCGTTTAAGCGCGAAATTCGAATTCGAAATTAAGAAATTTTCATATCATTTTATGCAAAATGCAAAATTTTTATTTCTCATTTGATCCATAATGCTAAAATGCATTTTATTATAATAAATCGTTTTATTTAAAACACATATAATACGCATATCACTTTTTTTTAAATATCATACAGACCCTTGCGGCACAAAATTAGGATACACGTTCGAATCTAAATGCGTAAAAAATAATACAAAAAGTAAAATTGCAGCTACAAATGAAGCACTGCTAGCCATTCCTAACGCTCCTGCATAAGAATTTGTACTGTCGATAATCGCTCCTGCAATCGGAGTGCTGATGATGGAACCTAGCCCACCAAAAGCCCCGCACAAAGCGAACGCTATTAGAAAAATATCATTATCATATAAACAAGAGGGAACAATGAAAAACAATCCATTGGCACAACCAGTAGCTAAACCAAAAAAGAAACTAACAAAAATCAATTCTAACCCTCCGTGTACAGAAGTGAGTTGCAAAAGAAGTAAAGCCCCGCACAACAAATGAGTGCAAGCAAACAAAATTACCAAGTTAATTCGACGCCAAGACGATAAAACACCGCTACTAAACCTCCCCACAATGTCTCCAGCGCCAAATGCTATAAGAGCAGCAGAAAAGTGCTCTGTCAGTCGTCGTATGTTAACGAAATCTTTGTACAGTACAATGGAAGTGACGTAACTAAAGTTAAAAAAGAAGTAAGTCGAAACTAACAGCCAAAAGCGATTTGTGCGCCATAAAGCGTACCAACCGTCCCTGAAACTTAAGTGGGATTTGGATTTTGAATTTACGATCGAATGTTTTCTTTGAGCTTGCGCTTGTCTTGGCGGAAACATCATGGCACCAACCACGCAAATGTGGAGCAGAATGCCAGCATGGATGACGCAGGCACCACGCCAACCATAAATGTCCAATAAATTTGGAATTATTTGTCCCAAAAGGAAAACTCCGACTCCAGCACCGGAAGTTGATATACCTTGAGCAAGATTGAGGTGTTTGCAGAAATACATTTTTAAACCCATGACGAATGAAATGTTGACCAAGTTGGAACTTACACCTGCGAAATAAAAATTGTTTTGTAATTTAATGCAAAAGATTTTTATTACCATTTTTTTTATTACCCAATAAAATGCCTTGGGTAATCATCAAGTGGTAAATGTCAGTGGCGAGAGTACTGAGTAAAAAACTGCTCATGAGTACAAAACTTCCTCCGATGACCGCCATCCGAGGTCCGAATTTGCGGATGATTACGGAATTAACAAGACCTTTAAAGATAATAAATTCTCGGAATATAAAATTCAATTAAAAACCGGTTAATATGTTTCAATTATACCTGAAAGGTCGTACAAAAACCACATAATGGAACCAATAAGGCCAGTGAAACTTCTCGATGCTCCAAATACTTCCAGATAATGGGCAAAATAAATGCTAAAAGTCAGCAGTGTGCCCAAAATAATAGTCCTTCCGACAAAAACAGCACCGAAAACGACCCATGCCCAGCCACAGTCTTCGTCCGCATGAGATTTTTGACGGATTAGACTTCGAGTCGGACCTCCATCTCCATTCAGACAGATAGTTTCAGATAATACTTTATTGTCTACTGTAAATTATATAAAAGTTTACAAAACTATAAAATTATGATAAAAATATGACTTAATCTTAATAAAAAAAAATAATAAAATAAAATAAGATAAAGATAATAATTCTTACTGTCGTTATTATTAAACTTAAGCTTCCCCATCAGATAGCAGTGGGCTGCCTGTCGTAGGGCTGCCAATCTCGTTTAGTGAGCTCCAGTTGTATACTGAACTACGATTCTCTTAAATTGAAACACACGTGAACAAATTACGATGGGTGTACACACGCGCAGTTGCCAAGGGATTTTTTTTTTTTTTTCTTTTTGGACTTGACCTTGCATGCATTCAAACATCACATCGATGATAAAAATAAAGGAAATGTTTCATTTATACAAAAATAGTATAGAAAGGTTAGTTACCGCTCTTAATGGATATGTAAAAGTTTATAAACAAGTTACATAAACTACGCAAAATACAATAGATGGAAGGTGTGTGGTTTAATTAATACAAAGTTTTAAATTACAATTTTCAAATGTATCGTTAAGAAATCAGTGTCGACCTTGTAACGATGCAGTGAACTCGTTACTGCTAATCTTATCGCTTTTTGATTTTAAAGATTTTAAAGATTGACGCACAGGCTAAATCTATTATCCCATCATTACTAAACAAGTAATGAAACCATAACTGGTATGAACTGGATATATTGAATTTCAAAAATAATTTTTCCATGTTGATAACTAAAATTAAACATCTGCTATGATACAGGGTCATTTAACAACCCTTTACCATTCAAGGGCACTTGATAAGCTGTTTCTTTGTCCTTCGGTGACGCCATAATTTGATCACATGGTTCCTCAATATTCGCACTAGTTCCAAATTCGACTTTATATGATTTATCCAACACTTTTTTCCTTTCTTTCCTACTCAAAATAAAAATGGTAAAAACAAGGACGGCAGAAAGTAAGTCCATTGCTGCTGCAAATATAAAACTCCACTCGTAGGATTTTGTCAAATCAGCAAGAAAACCTAGACACAACAAAAAAAGAACCAAAAAAAAAAAGATCTAGAACACTATAAGTAAAAGCAGTAACATTAATTTACCTGCTAAAGGAGGACCCAAAAAAGCGCCGAGTCCTGCAGTCGTCTGAACGTATCCTATGGCAATGACGAAGAGTTCTCTTCCCCACACAGCAGCAGGAATCATACACAAAAGTGCTATTTGAGATCCTGTGAGTGCTCCGAGTAAAAACCCACAGATTGCCAATCCGAATGCTTCGTACACTGCTAAATTGCAAACAATGACCAATCCCGTCAGTAGATTGGTAATCGTCATTTGTAAACACACATTGATTGCTTTATGGTTGGCTAAAAGTCCTGTAGTTACTCGACCTGTGATATCACCTATTCCGAATGCCGCCAAGGCCCAAGAGAAGTGTGACTCGAGTCCTCGAGATACGGCAAAATCTTTATACAAAACTGTGACAATGGTAAAATTGGCAACGAGGAAAAGCAACGAGAAATTCATGCACCAATATGGGGCAGACTTGCATAGTTGTTTGACGATCGCTCTCGATTTTGCTCGTTCTTTACGGTTGTGCTGAGATTTACTGATCTGTGATTCTTTTGGAACTCGTTTCGAGAATATAACGGACCCACAAATACACACATGCAGGGCACATCCAGCAAGCATAAATAGTCCTCCTCTCCAGCCATAAAGATCTATTACGTAAGGTACGATGAAGGCAAAGACGAAAATTCCTATTCCAGCACCTGCCAAACTCAGTCCCGTGGCTGCAAACAAGTAACGGTCAAAGTATTTGGACAGAGCAACCAATGACGAGTTGTTTATCATGCATAATCCAATCCCTTTTAAAAATAAATACATAAAAAAAAAATTAATAACTCGTTTCATTGGATATTTCCAGACAGCTTGTTACCCACCAAAAAATACTGCATGGGTTATTATGAGGAACAAAACACTATTGGCAAACGAACTAATTATAAAATTACTCGTTAATAAAATACATCCAAAAATATTTGTAAGTCTGGTGCCATATCTCTGCATAAAAAATGATGATAACGGTCCTTTTTATTTTTATCAAAAGAAAAAGGAAAAAGAAATCAAAGTTCAACGTGTAAACCAAGTAAATATTTGTTACTTGAGACGGATTATCACTCACCAAAACTGTGTAAGGTCGCCACCGTTACTGCACCTATCAACGAAGTGTAACTTCGAGATTCACCAAATTCTTCCCGGAAGACTACAAAAAATGCAGTTATGGACCAAATCAAGCCACCCAATATAAAACGTGTCATAAAAGCGCAAAATAAAACGACCCATGCCCATCCACCATCGACATCACGAGGACTGCGATGAGACATTGCTAGAGCTAGAAGAAAGGAAAAATATAAAGCCAGACTCACCCACCTGTGCGGATCTAGGGCAGATGTACGTTTACACAAGTTAATCACCTCTGGAGGCTAGTTCCGCAGCGTTTTAAGTAAAGTATAGTTAAAATACTTCCAAGGTCAAGAGTAGCTGCGTTTCACTCGATAGCTTTTATTCCACAGAAAAAAAAAATCGTCTGATATGGCGGAAGGTCGATTAAGGAATGAACTTTACAATGAAAACTCGCACAGAAAATATAAAATAATTACATCAATTATTAATTATATATTTTTTTATTCATGAACATCTGTCGTTAAATAAGGCGATAAATATTGTTATAAAACAAATAAATTAAATATAAAACGACTTTTTGACATTTTTATTTAAATAATTGTATAGTACATTTTCTCTATAAAATCTAATTGTCAAGTCATGTTTAAAAAAAATAAAAATTTCTGTTGACTAGTAAAAATGATAATGTCATGTGATAGTAAATACAACCCGACGATAATGGATCATTTTATTCAATATCATTTTATCTTTTATCTTTCATTTCTTTAAAAATAACAAAACTATTTTTGATTTGTCACGCCGTCACAAATTCCCCTTTCGCCGAGCAAAGACAATACCAGCTTTAATAGAGATAAAACTAAAAAAACTCCACTTATACAAGTGAAATAACCCGCATAGACTTCAAACTGAAATTAAAACCGTTATTAATCTCTTTAAATGTTTTAAAACCAAATTTCTCACAACCTGTAATCGTGGACTGAGACCCAACCCACTTTTGTCCACTACGACTGCAGTTAAAATAGTTTGGCAAATCAATGCCAAAAATGTATTACAACCGAATATAAGAGGCTGGATCGTCTGAGAAAGTCCTTTGGCAACTTGAAAACTACATGTACGAAAGAAATAAATAAAAATTAATGGCCATTAACACATTCTTATCGACGAGTCACCTTGCAATTGTAATCAACATGTGATGACTGACATGAAAAATACAATAAGTTACATAACCTACTGCAATGCTCTCTGTCTGTGACATAATAAAAATCACGATCGCCTCCAGGCCTGCGGCTAAAGCCAAGGTGATTTCCCCATACCGACTCCATTCAATTTTGACGTGGCCTAAACCCAATGTCACCAATGTACCTATGCAAGTCCAATAACAAAAAGATATACTCAGACAAATAAAATGATTATACTTAAAATTTCGAACCTAGAAGTGTTTTTATGGCATCGACAGCACCATTGTACACAATTTCGTGTTCTGCTAGTGGATAGATTTCTTCCCACAATGTTTGAATGTAGTTGCCAACTTGAAGACTCCCACAAGTACCCAAGGCCCACCACAGCGACCACTCGAACAAGTTTTGATCGGAATAGGCTTGTTTAACTCCAATCCACAACCGTCCAGAAGTCGACTTGTCCACTACGCTAATTGGTTTTCCGGTCAAAACGTCTACAGTTTCTGATCGATCCACCTTCGATACCTTTCTTTCTTCCGTATCCGGCCCCGCATTTGGGGCATCTACAGCAAAATTTGTCGTTTGCGTGGCAGGAAGCATGGCAGCAAACGCGACGGCGCATATTGAAAATATCAAAGACACGAAATTGAGAGAATAGTAGTCGAGGAGGCGTGTAGAGATGAGTAGTTGACCCGAAACAGCTGACAACAGTCGTCCTGTCAAGACAGCTGCACGTGTGTAACTCGTGACCCTCCGGTATTTATCACGTGGTACTTTGGCATAAATATACGTGTCGTAGCCAACTTCGGAGGCAGTTGCCAAACCGTATATCACTTGCATTAGCTATACAAAAAAAAATAACTCGCTAAAATACATCAGTATAATTAAAAATTACTTTTCTTACACACTTGTATAGCCCACAATTTGCGGACGAATATGAGAAGCGCCCATGTAATGGTCAGACAAATACTTTCTAAAATTATAATGGGTTTGTGCCTAATATAGGCATTAGTGATGAAAACGATGGGCAAGAAGCACAAGTAAGAGTATGTCCACACAGGATACACCTCATTGTTCACCTGAAATTAATTATTTTAAATTAAAATTGTTACTCTTTTTATAATTTATTTTCATTACCTGTGTGTGAGTGAAGTTGACTCTCGGTCCTTCTAGGTATTGGGTTAAAAAATGAGTTGTGGGATGGATAGACTTTAAGCCACCATAGGCACAAGTAATAAATGTCAAGTAAACCCACTCCTTCATTGCATTTGATCATGGCATGGTTTTAAAACTAGATCACATCCTTGAATAAAGTTTGTTTGTTTACAGTTTCCGACCATTATCCGAAGGGTGTCACATCACAAAAATAGAAGAGTCACCGCCTTCCTAACCCAGATCACAGCATAGTGTGACCCAGATGATGTGCAGTAGAAATAAATTGCACCGGAAGCTGTGCTGAGAAGAGGTATCAGCACGAGCACGCCCAAGTGTCAATTGAACTGAACTACTGTCGTGAGGATCGCATCTGGTTTCGAATCACTAACGGCAGTTTTGAAAGTGTGAATTTTACAACGTAAAAAATTATATAAAGCTAATCTATAATTTGTAATTTTCTTCAGAGAGAGCACTGCTGACTGCTGTAATGCTAAAAATAAGTCAACGTCCGCTTGATAAGCAAATTTACTGTTTACCGGTATCAATATCCTAAAAGGCAAATAAATAAATAATGAAATATATCCAATTATTGCACATGCGCTCTAAGCAGCTGGAATAAAATAAAAATTGGAAAGTAAGCTCAGCTGTCGGATGTTACAAGTTATTACAATTGTTTATATTTGTGCATTTTTACTTGTATGTTTACACATACTTTTTATTTTATTTTTTATTTCATAATTAAAATCAACATATTTGGGCTCTAATCTAATTAATAAAATACCCTTTGAACATTGGCTGCATACCGATAATTTTTTTCCCATTCTTTAATTCTGAAGGTCAAGTTATTATCTCTCTGAACCACAGTACTGGGTGCTCTGAACAAACAAATTAAGGATAAATTTAATTTCCGACACACATTTAATCATTAACAAGCAAAAAATTTAAATGTCAATGACTTCCATCTTGTTCTTTTGCAATTGAAATGTAAATGGAGTAAATATTTACTAACATCTTTGCTCTGCTCTGTAAGTATCAAATGAAAATGATCATGTGCAAGCAACGGTGTTATTGCCCTCCAGTAAGTCATATGGTCCACAGATAAAAAATAAAATAAAATAAAATGTAAGGGAAAAAAACCCATACATCAGAGACGTCTGGTCGAGTCTGACCATCTTTACTGCGAAGCAGGGAAGCAAACAAATAATTAAACTTCTCTTTCATTTCAAATACGCGCAATTTATTTCCGTACAATAAATGAGAAATAAAGATGAGTGGGACAAAGCAACTTGACCTTGGCCTTGTTTATTTTTAACTGGTATCAGTATAGGCAAAACGTTCACACACCCCGAAAGAATGAGTAACAACTGAAACGTTTTGATATAAAAAAAAAATGCCAAACCAACATTAGTAGTCGCTTTTCACTGGTTCGAGCCGGTTTTCAACTCCACACCCCCTCCCCATCTGCACACTGGGTGTGCTCCGGTTAGAAAATCGATTTTTCATTATATTCTACAGCGGTTTGTTTGTTAGTATTATACAACATTCTGATGTGTATTGAGAAAAACGAAATAAAATTCATGATGTAATAATGAAACAAAGATATTATACTCATATAAATAAATGATGCAATCAGGATAAGAAGCTGATCCCAACCCCATATCAATTGGAACTCTTTCCCCGCACAAACACACTCCACTATCCACATTGCGTTTTGTATCAGCGCACACGTGCATGTGACGTCAGATTTATCGGTGAAGTGGTCGGTTGCAACGTACACACATACAGTTTTTTATTCTTCGACGACGGCGGGACGCAGTCTGCGTCCGCAAAGCAACCATTGATTCTGGCCAAAGAGCATAGTAAGAACAAGACGCCCACACGCATCAACAACACTGGTTTTAACTTCCTTTAATGCAATTGTAAGTTTAATTATTTTTCAATTTATGAATGACATATTGATTGGTTATAAATATTAGAAGGAAAGATTTTTTTCTTTTACAATTTCACATTCCTGAACTCTCAACACAGCATCAATTAAACATTTAGGTGTTTCTATAAATAATTTACTCGAAATCAATTTATTCTGACTTTGTTTTGACCTTCAATAGCAAACTTGTTTACAAACCTGTCCCAATGTCAATTCGAGAAAAGAAATCCTAATTTAAGACTTTAAATCCTTTCCAGTCACCATGACAACCACAACGCTTCATCATCAAGAAATTACAACCAGGAAAAATATAGATGGTGGCTGGGCTTGGGTGGTGTTGGCAACTGCTTTCTGCTCTTTCGCCATTACCTCTGGATTGTTTTATTCTTTTGGAGTTTTATATTCAGTATTTCTCGAAGAATTCAACGAGAATCGCAGTACGACAGCGTGGATTGGTTCGTTGAATGGCGCCTTTTTTCAAATCAGTGGTAAAGACAAAATATTTATGATTTACTCTAATAAATATATTAATCATCAATTTATATTTCCAGGTCCGATAGGTTCGATAATAATCGTTAAAAAAGGCTGTCGCATTGCCGTCATGTTAGGAGGAGTCATTTGTACTGTCGGATATTTACTCAGTGCCTTCAGTACGACTGTGTGGCATTTATTTATTTTTTATGGAATCGTCATAGGTAAAAAAAAACACATCAATATTAGGTATCCATTTCTCTTTTACTACCACTGTAACTTCTTTTACAGCTTTTGGATTCAATCTCGTGTACACGGGATTGGTCGTGAGCCTAGGACAATATTTTCAAAAACGATATTCTCTGGCAATGGGATTAAGCATGGCAGGATCTGGTATCGGCCTACTCACATTGGGTCCTGCAATTCAAGCACTTATTTTTGAATTTGGCTGGAGAGATGCATTAATTTTAGGTAAATATACTACAATCCTAAGTGATTTTATGAGAGTAAACTATAAAATAACCTTGAATTATACCGACGATTATGTGGTCAGTTACCCTAATGCAATCTTAAATGTTTGGATATAAGCCAAGTTCAAAATTCCGATTAGATAAGGCTGAAGTTATTGCAGAAAAGAAAAGTCCCTATTCCCCACCCCTTTTTAATTGCGTTGACCGCACATGTAGGGAAGTGAGATTAGTGATATGGTTCAATGACACGCGTCACAAGTTGTAATATTCCCAAAGATTTAATTTTCAGTGGTAATTAACCTTCAATTTACATTTAATGGAATGGCGCCAACTTTTTTTTTTCTACAAAGGAAATCTAATTTCACTTTTTTTTTTTTTGCAGAAGGAGGATTGACCCTGCAGTACATAATTGCAGGAGCTCTATTATTCCCCATGACAGACAAACCTTTACCTCCAGCGCAAGAAGTGAGTTTAATGGGCAGTCAAATCTTGACCAAACCAAGAGAAGACAATTCCACTCATATTTGGGATCCAAACCTTCTTAAAGATGCAAAATTCTGGTATTAAGAAATCCCAATAATTGACAATAAATCGACGTTATTGATTCGTTTATTACTCTCCCAGGTGTCTCAACTTATCTAGTCTCCTGTGGGTAATGGGCGGCCTTACCATGTTCGTCATAGGTAAAGACTTTGCCATTTCACGAGGACTTGGGGATTCATTTACCTTAGCTCTGATGGCGCTCGGCATCGGGGACATTGTGGGCCGTATCCTAGGAGGCGTGGTGGCGTCCAGTAAACGAGTTAACGTCCTCTTCTACTACAGTCTGGCAATGGTGGCTTGCAGCATCGTCATCCTGAGTCATATGACCATTTCCAACATCACAGGGCTCGTCTTACTCAGCATATTCTTCGGTTTCTTCTATGGCCAACAAAGTGTTTTACTACCCCTAGTTCCAGTCAACTTGTACGGTGCGGAAAAACTCGCCACAACGTTCGGTTTCATCCTCTTCACGGCCGGTTTTGGATGCCTGATAGGACCTCCTGTAGCAGGTGAGCAATTCCAACTTTTACCTTATGTTTCTATATGTGACTGTTACAAAAGTAGCGATACGCATTGAAAGGGGGTAGACGAACAACAACCACACTATTCAATAAATTGCAATGGAGTTCGAAGCGAACGTCCCCCCTGAATTGAAAGAATATTTGATTTTAGGCATGAATGCCACCACTGTTGTATGCAGAAGGTACGTTTTAGTGACATAGTAAATAATTACTTTTATCCATTTCTACTATTCATTCCGATTTTTCTCGGCTTCGGTTAACTAGGCTGGATCGTGGATAAGACCAATTCCTTCGACGGAGCTTTCAGCTTTGCTGGCATATGCAATTTCCAGGCAGCAGTTTGCATGTTTATAGTCTACGCAGTCGACAGGTATCAGAACAATCAGAAACCCCCTCCGTCCATGCTTTTAGACCCTGAATACCAGGAGGAAAGTGACCAGATCATCACCAAGTCGGACAAACATTCTGTTAATACTTAAAAAGAAAAAGTGTGATCAATTTCGCTCAGGAATATTTATGCGGCAATGAAGTGATGTGACTTTTGTGAATCTCTCATTAATGCAAATCCCTGTAATTAATAGCGGTTTTGATTTATATATTTTTAATTTTTGTAAAAAAACAAATAGTCTTCTGTATATCATCCATGTCTTTTCCTTGGTATCTATTTTTTAACATTTGAAAATAATACTGAGGTCACGTATACTGATCAATTAACAAGCTATCTTATGTATATTTTTATGTTGGTCATTTTCAGTTCAAAGTTTTGGATTAATAAAAAAAATTCAAATAAAATTCAAAATATACATTTTATTAAAAATTACAATACATTGAATTAAACATATTTTGCATGATGTACCAAACTGACTAGTGATAAATGGTAAACTGGTTTCTTACGTGCAGTTTTGCAAGGCCAGCTACTAACCTTGCTATTGGTTTCTTAAAATCATACGTTTTCTGTGTATCAAGGCCGGCCACTCATTTGTGCACTTCACTTACAAAAAAATCGGTGCAAATTTTTCTGAGGTAGAAATAACGTTTATAAAGCCAAAATATCTGCAATATATTTAAAGAAAAATAATATTAACTATTCAGAGTAATGATAAAGCTTAATTAAATTGTTGAGCATTAATTTAATTTTTAATCAACCTAATTATTTTCCTTTTTTTGACATTCCAATGCAGTCATGGCTATTATCACACATTGAATAAATTCTTTGCTCATAGTCATGACGTATATCTGTTATCTACTGTGTAAATTATCAATAACCATCTATTCTCAACTTTTTATCTCAGAAAAAAAATCATCGTCATAAAAAATGATTTAATTAAAAGTTCCCGTAAACTACTGAAACCCCTTAACTAAACTGTAACAAGTACAAGAACAAACACAAATTTTACGTTAAAAAGCAATATGACTTTGTATTTCAGCACTTTTCAGCTATTCGCACTTCGTCGTCTTCTCTCATGCTTTCTTCATACGTTGGAGGTGGCTCTCTATAACCAGATGGTTGAAAGGGTTCATCGAAAGGTGGGGGAGTCTCTCCTATTACTGGTGGAGCCGTCGGTGTAATTCTAGAACTCGGACCTGGAATAGGTCCCATATCTCGAAGACGAGGATCTATTCTGGTCAGTTCTGGTGAATATTTAAGTAAAGCCTCTTTTTCGACGTCGACATCTTCCTCTGGCATTTGTTCTGCAACTCGACAAGGAGCCTCTCCTTTTTTGCCGTCTCCTTTTTTTGAAAGTTTGTAACAACAACATTTGCACGTAGCACAGCACACGATGAATAGTATCACCGGAAGTCCGATGAAGACGATGCAGTAATACGAAACTCGCAAGACACAACTCCATTTTATTGTCGCATCATTGCCAGTGACGTCGAGTAAATGCGCAACGACCGTATCGCTTCTACCGAATCGCAATGGCAAAACGCAATCGGAATTGCTAGAACAATTTGCCAAACTATTGCTCAAATCGTATGTGGGACTGTCGAGGGTGACGTTGACGGATATATAAGTGAAGTCGGGGTAACTGCTTTGATATAAAAGTAAATAAAAATCATCTTCGGTAATGGAGGCATGCATTGGCTGCATTGCATTGCGACAAACACGCACGATGAAACGTTGCAGAGTTATGTCCGTGCAAGGATTATGGCCTTTGAAAAATCGTAACTCGTCATCGTCATCGTCGAGATGAGCAAACGCGAATCTGACGCAGTTGTCGTCCACATCGTGTCCACGGAACAAGAAAGACATCACTCCCGGAGTCTTTGCACATTGCGTAGCATCGAACACGGTACCTTTGGCCAAATAATAGCGCCAAAAAACTCTACTTTTATCAGGTGTTAAAGACACTTGGTTTTCTTTAATGGTGATTTTGCGTCGTTTATTTGGATCTATGGAAGGACTGCCCGGCACCACGCTCGCGTTAAACGCAACGCCCTCGCTTGATTCCAATTTTTGACCTTCGCACCAAACACTTGACATCCCTCCTTGAAGAACTCTGATATCTAGAGGTGATAAAGTAATGTCTCCTCCTGGGTACGCGAGGTAAGCCATTAACATCAGAGTGGCAAGAGTGATGGAAAATAATATTGCAGCTAGTATAATACATGTGGCCTTGCAGGAGAGCTTCATTGCACTTGATTAAAATTGTTTAATTTATCAACCCTTCAAAATAAAGATAAACAAGTTAATTTTTCTCGATTAGATGCGATGCAACATGTTACATGTTACACTTAATATCTACTCACTCGAATTATGCCATAGCAATATGACGCAGGTAATGTTATAGATCAATCTCGTCAATGACCTGGTGTCAATTTGTATCAATGAAGTAATCCGACGCCGGCGTTCCCATAAAAAAAAGTCAACGCAGCGTCCCATGTGAGGAAAGTGAAAGTATAAAGTCTGCCCAAAGACTGATACCTTATATGAAAACTAATACTTGTTTATAAAGCAGTTAAATTTTTAAATAACGTTGAAAAAAATTAAATTAAATTATAAAATTAAATATAAATTATACAAATGGAAGTTTGATGAAACTTCCAACTTAATAATTAACAGTCGGTATCGTTTTTCGTCTAGAGAAAATTAACAGAGGGGATTCCCCACATTCATATTGATAAGTGGCTCCAACTGTTGTTAAATTGTATAAGTTTTTTTACCATTTTCCTCATGTAGCATCATTTTTGCTTAAAAAATGTTGCGATTAATGTTTTAATGAAAATTATATATTTTTTTTTATTTCTATGAATCAACCATTACGTTCTGTAATATCAAAATATAATAATAATTATCCATCATTATTCACATTAATTTTTTTTTAACAAGGCAATTAATTCCACAACTGCACATTAACTTTACCCACGATTAAAAAAAAAAAAAAACAAGACCATTACAACTGTGACAAATGGAAAGTCGAAATAATTCTTTTCCTGTTTTTACAATTCAGCGCGCAAGCGCAGTGGAGAACAAACCACCACCGTCAGATGGAGGATGCACTGGCAAGCCCAATTTGCTAAATAACCTTGCCTGAAAAATTCGCAAATCGTTTGACTTTTAGCATCCATTCAATCCAGCAATAATCCACACGTTTCACATCTTTTTCTTGCAATTACTCAACACACCTGAGAGAGAAACTCGTGGTAAGTACTGTTGCAGGGGATGCGGATGCTGCGCAATCACCATGACAACCAGTGCTGCAGGGAAAGGGAAGTGCAAATATCGAGCAAACTAACCAATGATGAATTCATTGAAATTTTCTCCCATTTTCTCATGCATAGAAAAACATCTTTGAGCTATTAGTTTAATAAAAAAAAATTATGCACTTGCAGCTATTAATGTAATGAGTCTGATAGCAGGTGTTTCTTTGCATTTTGGGTGTAATTTTGCAATGTTAGTAATGTTCAAAACGTGTCAATAAAACGTTTCGCTACATTGGAATTGGATAGAGTTAATTAAAATGTATGCAATTAAAAGATGAGCGCTCCATTACTACACGAATTAGCACCATGGGAAAGAAAGGAAATATGGCAGCTGTTGTGACGGTTCTGCTTTAACACTATCAACGTGATTGAAGTGAAGTGTCAGTGGTTTGGAGCTATGCCCACTTCCCACTTCTCAGATTTGGTTGGGATGGAAACAGCGTTTTTCTGTTTGTCTTGCTTGCATACCTAAAGAATACTAAAGACTTTAACGACGTATACACAGGTGTTAAGGGATTTAGACAAAAGTGCAGTGCAATTTAATTAGTCGCGTTTTTTTGCGGTAAAAAATGGGATTACAAATGTGTCAAGAGCTTATTATAATTTAATAAAGATAAAATGATATTAAAATAAATAATGGATAAAGAATGGAAAATGGTGCAACTGCGACACGACGAGAACCAACCTCCGGATATGCTATTGATTCGTTTTGAAAACGATTGTACAGAAAGATATATCCTTTTAAAGTCACTTATAAATACAAATTTAAAGTGAATTTATATTTTCTAATCTTTTTCTGCACGTCTGTTGATCTTTTGTTAAACCAATTTTCGATTTTCTCTTTCTCTCACTTCGATTTCTCAGCTTTAAAAAGTGAATTCGATTTTTTTTTGCTCTCTCTCTCGCATTCTCTCTCTTTCTTTTCTTGAACGAATTTATTTCTTTTTTTAGTTTACAAATCGCGTCTCGTTTTATTGTAGGTAAGGAATTATACTCTACGGGGTTTTCAAACCTCCACACAGAAGATTTGAAGTCGCTTACGTTGCTGTGACATCGTGTCTTACTCCTGGCGACCACGAACACCAAATGATGATGAAGAAGAGAGAGCACCCACCATGATCAAGTGGTCGGAAGAAAGAGGAGGCAGCGTATCGTTCGAGTGAGTAATAACGACTCTTATTATCTCGTGGAGAAAATTATCAGTGCCAATTTATGTTCGGAAACAAAGTAATAAACATAAACAACCGTTGATAGAGATGATGGGATTGACAATGCAGCGAAGCTATGCTCGCATCCTTAGGGGGAGTTTTGATTCGTTTCTTTACGTTGTTCTTTATTTTTGCACACTAGAAACGACGACATTCGTCGTTCTCTGGAAATGCTAGACGACATTTTGGCTGAATACGAACACGATTCGGACAATACTACTTGCAAATCATCAGAAAATCTCACATCGTACGAAAAATATAACTCCCGCAGCAGACCACCACCCCCTCCCGAGGAAGCAGCTAGAGTTATCGTCTCCTACTTCCCCAGGTAAGCCTCAATTCGCTCGAAAAAGATGATTAAAATTTGATAAAATCAAGTTGTTAGGTGTCAAAATGGAATCGGCGGCGAGAGTTCGCGCGGAACTGCAGAACACGAGCCTCTGAACGCAGACTCGTGTAATAATAACGCTGCTTATATCGATTACGAATTAGCGCGGCTCACCGACGAGTATAATATGTACGAGGAGGTAAGTGAAAAGCATGAAAAATTCATCCGTACAAATAAAAACGACTGAGATACATAAATAAAAATGTTTATACATAGAAGCAGAAGATGGCAAACAAACCACGTTCAGGTCTACGAAATCTCTCATCTCCTCCGTTACCGTCGTCGTCGTCTTCGTCGTGTCCGTCACCTCCTCTTCGTGGATCTTCGCCACGACAAAACAACCGTAATGCACCTGCACCTCCTCCGCCTCCAAAATTCTTGGAGACTCGCTTTCCGGAATTCCCCGAATTCCAACTTCGGATGACGAGTCACGGCAGGTACCAAACGTCGGACGACGACTTGGAAGAATTATCGTCGCAATCTCCAGATGATACAGTCAACACGAGCGTCATGGACGAGGACAGTGAAAGTCGAAGTGGAAGCGAGGAATGCAGCAGTGTGATCGAAATGCCGGTCAAAACCGGTTCGAGACCGCCATCTGCGGTCAGCCCTACTGGAGGAGGACAGCAGGAAAGGCCCGAAGATTACGTGGCTGTTCATCCGAAAAAGTATTTCGAGGATTATCCTGCTTCGGTTGATTCCCTTGCCACGCAGGTTTATTCTCCCCCCGATGACCGAGCCAATCCTAGACAACGTAGAACTCCACCACCCCCAAACAAACGCCGCAATAACAACCAACAACAGGAAATGATGGACGATCAAGAAATGTTGATTCAAGACAACGATGGAGAGGAGGACGAAGAAGACGAAGAGGACGACATGGCTGTTATGGACATGACCCTTCCCCCGCCACCCGCTTTTGAAACGAGGGAAATGGACGACGATCAGGAATCCGATGGTGATTCCCCCAATTTGATGGACGACACTGAGTATTTTTATGACATCACCAGATCTGCAGACGATTTGAGTAATGATGACGATGACGAAGACGAACACAGGATGGAGGAAGAAGAAGACGAGGGAACCATCACAGAAACGAGTCCTCGCGAGCGCTTCTCGATGGTTCATCAAATGTATCGCGAAGGGAGTTTGGACGGATTGGACGAGACGCCTCCGAGGTTTAAGCCTCCTCCGCCGCCGTCTAGTCACTCCCAGGACGGGGATTTTCCAACCCCTTCTGCGTCCGAAGACGAAGACGAGGAAGAAGAGGACGAGGAATGCGACGAAGCTCACGTGCGTTGGCGCGTTGCCCTTCCAAATAAAGGACGCGGACTGGTTTTCGGTAGTACAATTCTCCTTATGAACCGACAAGTCAAAACATACCCTCGTCCATCTTCGGTCGCCTCGTCGGTGGCCTCGTCGATCACGACCGTGAGCAGCACGCGTTCGGGGTCCCGAGGTGGCCGCGGAATTTCGCCGAAATCTTCCGGAATCAAAACGGATGATTTCATGATGGACGATCAAGAGTTTCATTTGCCCTCGTTTTCTTCCGACATTGGCAGTCGGAGTTCCCTGAGTTCGTCGTCGACTTTGACCCATCAGCGACCCCTGAGTGCGGAACTATTGGGTGTTGACAGATTGCCCGACGTAAGGTCTTTGGTGGATTCATTCAACCAGAAAGAGGTTCGAGCTGCGAGTCGATCGCCGCCTCAGTCTTTGGATCGAAAACCCAGCAAGGAATTCGTCAACACATTGCGAAAGGAGTTGCCCCTTTTCAAAAATATCAAACCCGTGAAACCGCCGACGAAACCGAAAACTTGTGAAAAACCGGTCAAAGCAAGCACGAGCGGAACATTACCGACTAAAACTGCAAAAACACCGACTGAAGAAACGCACACGTCGATTCTCAAGACGTCCATCACTCAACCGCTACAAGCAACCAAGACGAAAATCATGGGAATGTGTAAATCGTCGACTTTGAGCCATTTTCCTAAAGTTGTCAAAAGTCATTTGACATCATCTCGCCCGTCTGGAGCTATGACACTGCCTAAACGAGAGAGTTCCAGAGCAGCCAAGGCCTATGCATTGGCCATGTCTTTGCCGTCGAAAGCTAAGAACACCATAAAAATCGTCACGAGACCGCACACGCCGTCTATGGAACCCACTTTGCTGCAAACCACACCGATGCCATCGAGAGTGAGCAGCGACGATTTGCCGCGGCTGCTGAGTTACAGGGTGGTCAACAATGACTCGCTTCCACCGACAGAAATCTCCACTGCCACTACGACGTCGCGAATACCCAAAGGAGCCACTTTACCGCGCATTTCACACGAAAATCGACGTCCGCAGCTGAGCACCGAGTTTGGAGGTCCGTTTTCTCCTCCTGTCAACAAGGATGGCACTCGTCGAATTCCGCCCCCACCTCCTCCGTTAACTAAAGGCCCACCTCCCAAAATATTCGTCGAGGTGCAACCAACGCGATCTGAAAGCTCGTGCACCAGCTCGTGTTCGTGTCTTTGCACTAAGGTCGGTCAATCTCATTAACGAGTCTGAATTCTGAAAGGAGAAGCGAAGGAAATTTTCAATTCCCTTTATTTTTTTTTCCATTTCTCCTTTTCGATAGCATCAATCACCGTGTCAGTCTCCTGTTCCACCACCAATGCCAGGTGCTCAGCACCAGATTACAGATGCAAATGTCGCTGATTTACAAGAGCACCATATGGTGCCCTATCATAATACCACTGCCATTGCTTCGACTTCTAGAAACGAAGACGACTGTCCGAATTCCCAGCAAGAATGCGGAAAGGGTAAAGGCGGTAAGAAAATTTCCAACTGAACTGATTTCATTCGAGACATTAAAAAAAAAATAGGTACAAAGTACTTTCGTCTTTAATCTAGGACTTCATTTTTCAATTGCTGTAGGTGGTCAGCCCAAAAAAGGGAAGAAAACCAACAATCCACAAGCTAAAAAATCATCACAAAATCAAGGTTTGAAAATTTCTAGTTGAAAGTTAAAAACTAAAAACGCGAGGGAAGGGATCAATACAACCGATAAACATAAAGAAAATGCCTTATATCGTTTCATCGCAGCTGCTAGAAGGTTAATGACTTGCTGCACCTATTCGATTATTCTTTTTTATGTAAAGGTGAAATAAAATTCTCAGGAAAATGGAAATAACCCTAAAACCCATATTTTTTTATCGTTTGCTTATTGATGATGACGTTATACTCGACAAATTTTTTATTTTTTTACATTTATAGAGAAAAGTGGTAGCGAGCAGAGAAACAATGCTTTGATCATGGAAATTCAAGCCGCAATTCAGCACAGAAAATCCAGTGACCCGGACACAAAAGCTGCAAGTGGTTAGTGATTAGTCATTTCATTTCCCTTTATTTAGGATTCTAGAACAATGTTACAAATTTATTTCCTTATTGATTTTAATTTTATATATATATTTATTATTTCCAAATCAATGTCTTAAATATTACATGGAACAACAGCGCAGACTCAGCTAAAGTCAGAAATTTTGGCAAATTATTGATTTCCTGTCTGCTCTATTGATTTACAGCATCCTCTAAAAGAGTAAAACAGGTTTTACAATCTGGATAGGGAAATGAAAGCGCAGTAATGTTTGATCAAGGGGAATTTTAAAGAAACAAATCTTTAAAAAAAAAAATAATAAAAATTTTAAAAAATTATAAAGTGTAAAACACCGTTACTAAATATACTATAAAATGATTCGGTCATACAGATGTAGACCGCAAGAAGTGATGTAATTGGGCTGTGTTGTTAATCATCAAGTAACAGGAAGACACAGGGGGAGAAAGGAAGTTGGAACTGTTTTTTATTCTTTCTTATTAATGTTAAGATAAAAAAAAGAACACATTTCCCTCCTGCATTTTTTCCTGATATTCTGGTTACGAAATAAGAAATTTAATCAGAAGAGTTTGTTTTTTTCCCCTCGTCAACTTGTTAGTTGTTGTGCCCCGATGGTTCGGTAATTAATCAAAATGAATAAATCCTCAGATCCCCTTGTGCACAACAGGGCATGAAAAGTAGATCACATTAAATTTCACGCTAGCTTATTATTCCTTATGTCGTTTTCAGCTGCCGCAGTAAAAATAGACTAAAATTCTTGTTTATGATGTTTGGAAAAAAGCCGAACTTTTTTTTGATAAATGCATTTTCGAGAAGTTTATATTTGCGATGGCGTGAGATTAGAATATCTAAGATAAAGGATGAGTAAGCTGAATATCATTGCAGATATTCTCCGTTTAATAAGTGTAAATTGGCCTAATTCCTGTTCTGAATCAGAGGGAAAAAGTGTAGATTAATGACTCCTGGCTATCAGCCAAGCAAGTCAAACTTAAAATTCAAGTGGTGATTTTGGTGATTTTCAATTACCTTAAAATTACTAAAACAAGTGTTAAGCGGTCGCAAGTTAATTGCTACAATTTAAATGATAAAAATCATTATCTAGCGTAAATAAATCATCAGTGAAGGGTGACTTTTTTTTCTTTTTCTTTAAAGTTTGTGTATAAAATTTGGAGCGCTCGCGAAGGGTTAAATGTAAGTTCAACAGGACAGGGCATTGGGTCAGTATGGATTAGTCACTCTAATGGGTAATTTCGGATAAAAGAGTCCTGTGTAAAGATGTAAAACTAGATAAATATTTGTATTATGACTTGCCTTTTTTTCCGTTAAAAAAAATTTTAAAAATTAAAATAAAAATTTGCATCCACGTGGAAAAGATTTAAATGGTGTCAACCAGGAATTCCATTTTGGTCCCAGTGACTATATTCTTAGGAATGTCTAAACCCACGATGAGGAGACACTAAAAATATTGGTTCAATAGCTTAAGTTAAACAGAAGTTGCTAAAACGAGTGCTGCACTTGTTCGTTACTGAATCACGATCCTGATTCATCCCATTCACTAACACAATAAAAACGAGCCCGTAGGAGGTTCTGACGTTCGATCGTGAATCCATACTACCTCACATCTATATCTATTTTAAATATGAAAATGCAAATAAAGAACGAAAACCGCTGCTCATATTACATTCCACTCCTTATGCGGGTTGCTCTCTAGTTTCCATCAATCTCAAAACCTAAAAATTTTATTCGAGGACAATTCTAAAAGACTGCTGTGCTGATTAAAAACAAAATATTGTAACGCGAAAAATACTGGCAGTAGGGGACAAAATGTCAGGCAGCCCCACGCGTTGTCAATCAACTAATGTGAGAACAGATGGTGCACACAAGTTGCAGCTGGTTGCCCTCGATACGTATTTTTCACTTAGTTTTAAAGTTCCCCTCCTAGAAGTTCGTCCATCAATGGATTCATGTTTGACACCGACATGCCTTTTCACCTGGGATTGGTTTTAACTAATAAATTTAAAAAATGTGTGGTTTAAAACAATATTTTAAAATTTTCTGGCATAATTATCATAGTTAAACATTTAATCTAGGTTGGTCTAGGTTGGGTACCTTTAGGGGAAAAAAATAAATGTAATTCATGTTTATCAGTAGTCAGTACAGTTTTATTTGTACTTTCGCTATGCAGTCTGACCTTGACTCCAGGATATTAGCAAGATAAATAAAGTGCCTTATATTTTTTTGTAAATTTAGGATATGTTATTGCAACTATGTTTCAAAATTGTTTTCTTTTTATATTTCAATTAGGAACAGACGCAGGCACAAGCGTTCCGGGAAATAGGAAGGTAATTTTATTCATTCTTTTGGCTTTTACATAAATAAATAAAAAACTAATAGAAGAATCTTTTGTTTCAGATTCAATCGAAAACCCTACCTAATTTATCAACAGAAGATAACGATAAATCGCCTGACAAAAAAGGATTTTTCAAAGGTTTTTTGCGGAGGGGAAATTCGGGAAATTGATAAGTCAACACAGTACAAAAGGCCATCCACGTGTTATCTGATCGTTCTTGCTCAGAAAGCATTTGCAAAATTTCTCGGTAATTCAATCGTATTTCGTCGTTTATACCATACAATCCGTAGTTTTGTGAACTGTGTATTTTGCAAATATTTCTTTTAGATTGATATGCGAAAATGGCTATTTATGAACTTGTGTTTCCGCTAGTTTTATTATTAAATCATAGTCCATGAAAATGTGTAAACAGTTAAATTCTTCCCAACTATTTAAAAAAAAAAAATAGTGAAGTCGTTTGAAAAAAAAAATGTTACTGTGTTTATGCATAGCTAGGTTTGTAAGAACATAAAGTAAACAAAATGAAAAAAAAGAAAAAAATAGAAGCAATTTTACAGTAGTTGTAATATTTCACTAGTTTTTTAAATCTACTACATAATCATTTATATTTTATAGTAAATCTCAATGTTATTTATTATTAAAACGCCAATTAGACAACTGTTAACATGTTTTTTGGGATATAAAATGCAAAATTAAACTAACAGATGCAGTGCATTTACATATTATTCTTCAAATTAATTCCTTCCCGAGTATTTTAGACTTGTTAACTATTTTTCTAAAGTATTATTTTTTTCCCATTTAATTTTGTCGTTGGAATTCCATAAACAGGAAAAGAGTATAAGGAAGGGACACTTCCAAGAAACTTTGTTATTGTATAGAAAAGATTACTTGTTGTTGGATTGAAATTCAAAATATTTATTCTCAGGAACTTGAGGTTTCTATGGAGAGTTAAACGATATGATGCACAAATTTGTACAGATTCGTCGTTCATTCCTTACTTTCGGCACATGATCCGTGACGAGTAAAAATTTAAAAAAAAAAACCCAACGCTCAATTTTAGAGGCAAAACGGAAATTTTCTTTGTATGTTTTGTTTCTTTGTTGGTTGTAAAAAAAAAAAATTTTGTAAATAGAAGACAAAAAAATGTGCAAGTGTTAATAATTCTGTGTTGATATTGCAAGGAAAGAATAAATGTTCATTAAAACTCAAGAAATCCTATATTCACTAAGTACCGAACTTGTCATTTATTAGGGGGTCCATGGGGAATTTTTCGTACAAAAATTTGCTGATTAACCAAATATAACAAAAATGATATTTTTTTAAAAAACAAATCATTGGAATTGGCACACTTAATGAATAGTCACAGAGCAGAACTAAACCTTGAATACATAATTTTCACTTAAAAACAAGGAAATAAACAGAAAACCCAGAAAAATTGTACAAACAAAAAATAGTTAACTTAAAAATAAAATTTTCAGTGAAAAAATTAGTTTCGTTGATAAAAAGACAGGAAAAAAAAAACATCAGACATCAATTTTGTTATCAGGTTTTTACCATTATAAAAAACTATTGACCCCCTTCCCGTTAGAAAAAGTAGGATACAAATTCAATTTTTTTTATACACATATAAAAACTTTCACACAATTTGAAAAAATTAGAAGAACCGTGTAATTTATTTATTAAGCTACAAAAAAATTATATTCCCCTCGTAACATTATTACTAAATGGATCCACCAATTCTCATTCGCTAGCAATTGAATCGTTGAAAAAACGGATCAGTATAATTGTTTCTTGCGTGGTAAAAAAAATTTTTTGTCCAAGACTAGATACTGAGCACAAATATCCACAAGTTCCTCCAAATGTCAAATTAGACAATGCAAAGCTATGAAGTACAAAAACCTTTTCTGCCTATAAATTTCCAATGTAAATAAAAAATCGTTCAAATGTAAACTTACAATTAGTTTTTATTATTTATGAATTGTAAATTTACATCAAACTTTTTTTTCTTAAATTTCTTTAAAATACCATTTTATTTTTTAAAAATTTATTAAGAATAGCTGAAGGTATATTATGCACTAATTTTACATTATAGGCAGAGAAGTGCTGTAAATGTTATCCCAACAAGAAACAAGAAAAAACCCATCACGCGCTTTCAGACTGATATTATAGAAACTTGCACAAATATTTTTTTTTTTTTTATAATTTTTTTTTCTTTTTATGTTTTTTTTTTCATTTGACGGTATTATATAAACTTCCAATGGATGAACATGGACTGTTGTCACATGGAAGATAGAAAAAAAAAATCTCCAAAAAACACATTTAGTCGCTCTTAATTAACTTTCAAACTCCACCAGTTGACTGTGGACACTAAAGCCTGGAAATTCCATAAAATAGATTTTAATTTATTTATTCTGAGTACTGTAAAGTTTATAAAAACGTACCTAGTAGCCGCAGCTTACTAAATAATCTCCAAGTTTCTCAACGACAAGTGCGCACTGTTGAGGCTGAATTGGATCTTCATACAACGCCACGACCATTGCTAGAAAATTTGAAAAATTTAGTTGAAAAAAATTGATTACAAATATGGAATTTTTTGTCAAAAAAAATTAATTACCTTGTTTAGTCTTCATAACATGAACTCCAACTTTGCCTCGTTTAGCTCGGATAATTTTGTCATCTCCAGACAAATAAATGTACCGTTCGCCAGCCAATTTAACACCGCTAGAAGTTAATATGCTCGTATCATCGAAGCTCGTTAGAACTTTAGCCAATTCCTCTTTATTGACCTAAATGAGATCACAATAAAAAAAAAAAAAATTATAGTAATTTTAAAACTGAAAATTACTATTAAAACTAAATTTCTTTTAAACTGTAACGGATTTCATTTCGTTCCAATTTCATTTTTTCCTCTTTTTTAATCTAATTTCCACAGTCGCCGCCGAGATCTTGTGCGATGACCGCCTTCCGCCATTTTTGGCTGTGCCGGCAAATGACATGGCATTGGAGACGACATATTAGGCCTAACGTGGAGCATACAATATCGGCTTTTATCTCTATTTGCTGCAGATTAGTCATTTTTTGAGCAAAATGTTCTGTATTTTACTCGAAATAGCGCGAAATGAAACACGTTGATGACTAATACAACGTGAAAAGCTACAATTTTCACAGATGTAACTCAAAGCCTATTTTTCACCGATTAGCATCGGCGTGGTCTTTTCAAAGACCGGTTAGGTTATACTCACATTAAATCCTTCAGATTTTGCCCATACATTTCCATCGTGGCCTGCTATTGCAGCCTGTGTCACACATTTCGATGCGAGCAACTGTTTATCCACGTAATCCTGCCAACTCATGATTATGAACAAGAAATAGATTCACCGCTGTTTCCAAGCACCTCACTCAGGTTTCCTCCCACAGCTAATAGCGGAAGAAGAGATCCGCCATAGGCTTCTCACTCGATGTATTCTTGCGCTGTCAAAGTTTTAACTCCGATTCTTTTTATTTTAAATCTGTTTTGTTTTTAGAGCAAAGCATTTATTGCAATTGATCATGTACATTTTTTCATGGAAAAAAATATTAAATAATTTTAAATTGCTAAAATTCGAGAGCATTCTTTACGATTTATCGGGACTATTTTATGAAAAAATAAAAAAAATAGTGAGTGAGCTGGTTTTCAATTCTCCTTGGAGGGGTCTGGCGAATTACTCTTGAAGATGACATCATATTAAGAATTTGGAAGTCATGAGTAACGTCACGTGTGGGGAATTCTCAGATACGCGCTGTTACTAAGATTTCGAAATGTAACATGAAACCCAGAAATCCCGTCACTTGTTTAATGGATTCATCATCATCAAACCTAATTAACACTTTAATTTGTTTTAATAAAACAGTAAATTTTAATGACGAAAAAAAATACCACTCATTCAAGCATGCGTCGACTTTATTACAAAATTTAGCGATCATGATAAAAGATGTTTATAATACAACACTTAAATTTATTAAAAGAATAACTAGTCGTCAGATTGATCCTTGTAATGTCTATACTCTGGCTTAAGTTCCCACATGTTCTTGTGCGGATTTTTCAAATTGTAGTTACAAAACTCCTTTAGAATTTCTTTCAAGTATGTCTGTAAAGGAAACGCAAAAATGATTAAAAATTATGTAACTAAATACAATGGACAATTGAAACTCACAATGGGCTGTCTCGTAATTCGTACTAAATCCTTAATGTTGTAATATTGATGCTTTTCGAACGCTGCAAACAACATTTCCATGACTTTGTCTTTGTCCTCTCGAGATTTCTTTCCTTCGGATTTCTTCTGTTGTTCAAATTCGATCTAAAAAAAATTGTTTAAAAATTAAATAAACGATCCTAAAAATTTGTTCGAATTTTCAGTAAGCTTACGTTGTTTTTGTGATCCGAAACGGGCTTGTACGTATTTACGATCTTATCCAACTGTTTAACAGTGCGTAGAGGCTGACTGGCACGGCGAATTGACTGTCTGTGAAATGAAAGAGAAATTAATTTATCATAAACAACATTTTTCAAATAATTTATAATTACTGTTTCAATTTCATGTAATCCTTATCGTCATGCGACGGTCTGCATTCGGCTCGTTCGACCACTTTTCCTTCCAACGACAGTTTGTCTAGTTTCAATAAATAAAATATAAATTATTAAATAAATAAACGTTTGAAAAGTACAAAATTAAAGTGTTACATCTGCGTACACAACATTCCTTTATGCCTGATAGGTGTTAAGGAAGTAACTAAATATAACTTTACGCCGTTTCCTCTTTATAAAAAACATGTCAACGTTAATCCAAATATAGAGTAATGGATTATTATTTTTAACCCAACCAACACTTGACTTATGAAAAGCAGTTTCGCTTAACTCCTGCATTACTTACCACCGCAATTAGAATACACAGCCAAACTCTGTGCATAGTTACTATTCGAAAGGACAAATTTATGTTCTTTAGGAATCTGAGAATCGTCGGCTTTTTCTTTAATTGCTGCAACGTGTTCGTGCAAAACGAAGGTAACGTCTGTTCCCGAACCACTCGATCTATAAATTAAACAAAATATAGGTGTTCTTTAGTAATAGTTTTAGTCGACGACAATTTTAATAAATACTTTCTAATGGCTAATTTCCCCACATCCGGAGTGCTAGATTTGCTCCATCTTGTCGATATGTACTTAGGTACCTGGAAATAACGGAATTATATAAACAGAATCCCCTGAAGTACATTTGTTCCAACATTTCTCATCCGTAAATAATCAATAAAGAGCGGACGACAACAAGTTTGTTAACATACTTTGACAAGCCAAACTCCTCTGTTTCCACTCGTACAATCTAAGTCTCTATCTGTGCTCATTTCAATTTAGATTTTCTTATAAACACTTCGGCAGAATATTAGAACAGTATTAAAGTGGTCCAACTACAGACTAGCAAACATATACTGTGTTAGTATATGGATTGTGGAATAACGATAACCCTACCAATCCAACGTTTGCAGACACTGACGACACGTAGTGGCAAAGCCTGTAACCTTATCCTGCCTTTTGTCTCGTAAAGGCGGTCACCCTAGTGGACGGCGGGAAAATACTGACACTTCCAAGATTGTACATTTCATCATCACCATCACCAGTAACAGAATGCAGGCATTTTTGAAAGGAGGAAAAATAAGCCGAGATGCAAACCAAGCTTGTACCAGTAAAGCCAAAACAAATTCCACAAATAAGAAGGGACTTATTCCATGGGTTGAAAAATAGTATGGCAATACAGTATCAAATTATTGGTCATTCGAATGTTATTAATATTTATTTATTTATTTATTTATTTTATGTTAAAGTCGTCCAAAAACTGTTGATGATGTAGCTTACCAAGATGAAGTTGTTGCTGTATTAAAGAAGTCTTTAAAAGGAGCTGACGTAAATATAGTGACAAATTAATTGAAATTTTAAAAATAAATTAAATGTACTATACAATTCATTTACAGCTTCCAAATTTGTTATTCTATGGTCCACCGGGCACAGGAAAGACATCAACAATTCTCGCAGCTGCGAGAGAATTATTTGGGTTAGAAAATCGAATGGTTAAATACGATGAACCTGATTATAAAATAATTGTTTTTACAGGGATTTATATCGTGCTCGTGTTCTCGAATTGAATGCATCGGATGAACGAGGAATCCAAGTGGTCAGAGAGAAAGTAAAAAAATTTGCGCAAGTCACTGCTAATAGTTCACATTCCGAGTACGTCATAATTTAATTTCCAAACATCAGTGTCGTTTAATACTCGTTTCTCTTACCGTAGTGGGAAACCTTGTCCGCCTTTCAAAATTATAATATTAGACGAAGCAGATTCGATGACATCAGCTGCTCAAGCTGCCCTACGAAGAACTATGGAAAAACATGCGAAAACCACGAGATTTTGTCTTCTGTGTAACTACGTGACCAAGATTATCGAACCGTTGACATCTCGATGTTCGAAATTCCGTTTCAAGCCTTTGGCCACTGATATTCTCATTAAACGATTGGGAGAGATTTGTGAAAAGGAAAATGTGAAATGTGATGAAAAGGTATGCAATGGTGCGCTAAATGCAACCTATAAAAAAAACTAAACTTAATAATTTTGTTTAGGCGATGGATTCTATAGTTGAAACGTCAGAAGGAGATTTACGAAAAGCAATAACTTACTTACAAAGTGCGCATAGATTGAAGGGAGATGCAGGGATCACTGTCGATGATGTTTTTGAGATAAGCGGAGTCATTCCGAATAAATGGGTAACCGAATTGCTCACTGTTTGTAAATCAAATTCGTACGACAAATTGGAAAAATATGTCAAGGTATGATAAACGTTCATAACCAATCAAATGTTTGATTAATCAATTTTCTGTGGGTTTTAATAGACGTTGATGGCTGAAGGATACAGTGCGTACCAGTTGTTACTGCAAATTCATTTGTACATACATCGTGAAAGAAAATACTTATTCGGGCAAACAACGAGCCATAATAACAGAAAAATTAGCTGCGAGTTTAATTATTTTTGTAAATGTGGTTCGATCTCATTTGAATTCTCATTTGTAGGTTTGCGATCACAAATTGTGAACCTTTAACATTATCCTTTTGTGTGCATCTTTCAGACGAGATTTGGTATTGAGATAATGATCGTTTTTTTCCTATCTAATGTGTCAATTCGTTACTTCCCTACAATGCTTTCATATTGACCGCTGTCAGCGAAAAATTAGTCGCCATGTGAAAAATAGATGAGGCACTCTGTTAGGCTTTCGGTTTCCGAAAAAAGAGCCGACCAATAACAGCACAGACATCCCAATAAACATTAGTTGTACATTTTCCTCACAGTACGGCGCTACAATAGCTTAAGGCAACATCTTTGAACTTTATCTATCATTTTACTAAAATTAAATTTGCGTTAAAAACTTTAATTGAACCCAACTATTAGTTAAACTTTATATCCCGATTAATCAGTTCACAGAGGTGAAACGAGAATTTCAGAAAGTTTAACGATAAAAATTACATCATGTGTGGCCTACTTTTTTTCCTTAAGAATCTACGTAATCTGGACGTACCATACCAGAAGTAAAGAAACACACACGGTGTTCTTTGGAAGCGAAAAATTTAAATCAAATGAGAATTTAATAACTAGAATTTGATACAAGAATAACACCAAGAAATTCGAATGCCACATTTATTAGTTTACAAATTTTCTGAAAAATAATTTTTATTTTCTACAGTAATGTTTTACATATTAAAAACATTTATATTTATAACAAGCAGGAGTAGAAAATCACACAATCTTTGATTTAATTTACTCTACATTTAAGGTGTATACATATTCATATGTAATGTTGGTTTTCGGATAGCATACAAGTCTCTTAATCAAATTATAACTTTTTAGAAGATGATTGAAAGACTGACTGTTTACATGGAGCCGTTTGCATGTATTAAAGCCTAATCTGGACAAAGGTTTATTCTTACTGAAAAGTAATTTAACCGATTCAATAGTAATCTCATCACAACCAAGTAATAATACATCTTTTAAATTGTTCAGAGGATTAGAATGCAATATCTCTTGCATCAAATCGTCAGTCAATGAACGGGAATATCCAATAGATAACACATTTAAATTGAAACAGTTCGACAGCAACATTTTTATAAGATTCTCGGTATCACATGACATAAAAATAATATGAATCTGACGTAATCGAGCAAACATAACATGATGGCAAAGTTCTCTGACGTTCTCGAGGATAGAAACATCAAACGATTGGAGATGGGAAACCCATAACGATTCTAGATTTGGACAAAATCGACCAATCAGAATCAAATCCGCGACCGAGCACGAAATAAAATCGATGGTAGTCAAATTTGGCTTTAAACTTTTCAAAACTTTGGAAACCGCACCTGTTATGATGAAATGCAGAGTAAAATAAATCAA